>OVBE01007239.1:0-18721 GCA_900406425.1 Iberis pinnata
AAAAGGTAGAATTAGTATCACCAACGGAGACCCATCTGACCCTCGATCGTTGGTGGTTGTAATTTTCCTCTGCTAGTGCAAGTATAGCCGAGTCCTTATAAGTTTTTTCTTAGCGATAGCCGTAAGAGTGGAAGGGTTTACTAACATATTATTTTGCTTTTCCAGCAAAAATTCATGAGCTTTCGTTACCCTTAATTCAAGATCAGAAAAGTGTCTTCGGGTGAGATCCTTAAGATGCCTCTTCATCAGTTTGAATTTTCTGGAAATGATGAACTGAGCAGTACCCCTAACCTGGACTAAGGGAGAAAACTCCTTATGATCCAGCAAAAAGTGCGAAAATCTGAAAGGTTTCTTAGTTTTTAGAGGCCGCGGAAGGACAATTACCGATGGAGAATGATCCGAGAATTCTGGACTATCAAAGAAGGCGTAAGAATCTAGATGTAAATTGAGACACTTATCATTGATAAGAACCCAGTCCAATTTTTTTGGTAATGGGGTTCACCTCCTGCTTATTCCACCGTGTGTGATATCTTCCTCTAAAAGTTAGATCTTTTAATTCCAAGTGTTGAAGACAATTTCTGAATTCTATCATTCCACTTGGAATTCTCGTGCTTCCAGATGAATGATCCTATGGATTAAGAGTTTGGTTAAAATCCCCCAAAATAGCCCACATATAGGCTGAAAGGATTGGGAGAGATGCAACGCTTACTAATTCTTGCCAAAGTGACATGCGGCCTTCTTTGAGATTATAAGCATAAATAAAGGAGATAACCGCTATATATTGACAACACAAGTTATCATCTGCGCATATTTCTGGAGAATTCTTAAATTAACAAATTCTTCCCAAACAGCCCAAATTTTTCCGCGAGTGAAGAATTCATAGTTACCTTCCCAATTCCGAGAAGGGAATACAGAATGCAAAATTCTTGAAGCCTTATAATGTTTCACTTTAGTTTCTACTATACTACCAAAAACGGCCTATTTTGCCAAAGTCAATGCTTGAATAACCACGGTATAAACATGTATATACCGTCGCGTACACAATGAGGTGTACACGATGCATGTGTACATCATGCTAATTATTAGATGTACACAATGATACTACAGTCGTACACAATGATAATGAAATTGTACACAATGATAATGCAGTCGTACACAATGACAATGCAGTTTATATGCAATATCGTGNGTACACAATGATAATGCAATTGTACACAATGATAATGCAGTCGTACACAATGACAATGCAGTTTATATGNATGCAGTCTATGTACAACGTCGTATATCATGCAATATGTACATAGCATCATGTACACATGCTGCATGATAAGCGAAGTTGTACACATAAGCATCATGTACATGACNGTACAATGGACATATAATTATTAGATGTACACAATGATTATGCAGTCTATGTACAACGCCGTATATCATGCAATATGTACATAGCATCATGTACACATGCTGCATGATAAGCGAAGTTGTACACATAAGCATCATGTACATGATGTTATACACATACTGAATGGTACACGACATTGTACACAGACTGAATAATCATTGTGTACATCGAATAACTAGCGTCATGTACACATAGTGTTGTGTACACAGACGCCATGAAACTTTTTTTTCATGTGTCCGAATTAAACAAAACAAGTGTCTATTTATCGAGTATAAAAAGTTTGGTATAATTTTTAGTTTGTATATATATATATATTTTCAAGTAATTGGTTTTTAAAGATTGGAGGTGAGAAAAAAAAGCAAATGAGAAAATCTAACACATGTCAGGAGAGAGAAAAGGGCAGAGTGTAATTATATAGAAAAATAAGGGTAATAGAGAGAAAAAGTTTCTCTTTCCTCTCTAAAGTACACCAAAAGCACAAAGTCACCTAAATAACCACGGTAACTGGTTAGGTTCCAAGCAAATCTGAGGTTGAAGTTTTCAAGGACTCAAAGTAGGTAACTTTAGGCACTGGTTGGTCTAAGAGATTTTGACAGAGCTTCGATTGGCGAGTTAGGTCAACAGTATCGGAGCTCAAAAGGGGATCTGTCAGTCCTGATGGACCAGAAGGAAAGCTCGAGATCAAGAGGAGTTGTGTGTGACGAAGTAGAGGAAGATGCCCCTGAAGATGGAGGAGGAATGAAAGGGGGAAATTGGTCTGAAGAGCTTCGCGAAGGTGGAGAGTTTTTCTTCTTTCTTTTTTTCTTTCATTATTTTTTGAACGTTGATTTCTTCGGTCTACGTAATTTATATTCTACATGAAAAGATGGTTTAAACTTTAAAGTCTAGTTTCTTAAGTCAAATAAGCGGGTTGAACATATATTAAACGTGGAATTTGAAAATATTTATATTAAAATGATAAATTCAATGTTATTCAAACAGAAATTTGAAGATGTCTTACGAAATCCAATGCTATTGAATTAGTGATTTTAAAAAGTCTCATGAAATCCGTTGTTATTGAAAATATTTTAAATATTGAATTTCTAGTGATTTGATGGTATTTTTGTGGATTTCCTTATTTAATAAACAAAATCTCAAATCTCATGGTTTTAGGTGGGATTGTAGAAATTGTAAAACAAATCACATGAAATTCTCTAATTCTCCTAAAATTATCTAAAAGCTCACTAAAAACCAAATCACTTCAAATCATATAATATGTATGTTTGAATACACCCCATAGTTTTCTTTCTTTTTGTAAGTTTGGAGAAAAAGACATTTATTTTTTTCTTCTTTCTATTATTATCGTATAGAACTATAGAAAGAAAAGAAAAGAAAAAACCTTTCAATACCAATCTTAGAAATGGAGAGATTACAAATATAGGAAAGCATCAAATTATCATGTAGCAGCTAATACGAGACATTATACTAAATAAAAGAAACAAATACAGGATTGTGAATGCAGCCACATCAGATTTTTAGAACTGCATTCCTTTGTCGCCACATCAGCAATTTCTTCTATTTGTGCCATCTCAACTTAAAAAAAATATAAACCATCGATTATGCGTAACAAAGCTGTCACGTTAGCCCTGAAATTATTGACGTTAGCCATCTCATCTCAACTTTGTGGCAATTCCTTTCTCTATAAACAAATGTTTCTATTGACGTTATCATCAACCTTCGATCTTCCTTACACCAATCTCTTTTCTATTCAACTTCTCTTTATTTAAAGAGAGAAGAAAGAGACGATTCATCTTGCATAGTCCAAGCATAGGACAAAAATGAAAACCCTAGCTCTCGATAACCAATTGCTCTCTGTTCTCAAACGAGATGCTTTCTCTTCTCCTTCCCTGACCTTTTCGCTCCCATCTCTGGTGCCAACATCGGCGATCTCCACCGACTTTCCACCAAAAACTTCGTCTTCTAGATTAACTTTCCACAGGTCTGTCTCTGAATGTTGATGCATTACTACTTTTTTCTTCTTAATCTTCGAAATTGTGCATTCTTTTGCTAGGATCGCATGAAGCTTCCAATAATGAGACTTGATCTCCTCACGAAAGCACAATGAATGTATTCTCAGTCGATAGAGTTTTGCAGACTTCGTATACCAAAAACTGACCATGGTGTGTGTTTGTATACGCATTTTAGACTATACACATATATATGTTTCAAAAGATTAGGTTTTAGATGAAAATAGGAAAAAAAAAATTTCTTATTGAAGATTTGCAGATGTAATTGCAGGAAATTGATCTACCACCAAAACGATCTCTATCCTGCTTCTCATCAATCCGTGGAACACTTCCCTCACTTTTCTATGCAAAACGATTTATTGAACTTCAGGTCATTCACCTACTTTTCTTATTTCGTCAATATTGTTTGCAAATTTGTGGGTTTTGAATTGTTACTTAAAAGTACTTTTTAATTCGAAGAGTATGATTAGTTTTTCAAGCATAGGTTCCTGACTTGAGAATGGATCATTCGATCAAAACAACCGGACGATGTAAGCAATAGAGTTATCCTTCAAGTTAGATTTTGAATTTTCCTTTGCCTAAATTTACGAATTCCTATGTATATGCTTGAAAACTAGATCTGTTTTACAGTGAAAGTCTTGATTTTTCCTTTATAAACGAATTCCCACATGTTACTTTGTTTACTCATTTTTCTTTACCTTATGCAGGTTAAATTTAAGGCGAATGGAGAATAATGTGAGAATGATCCAAATAATCTTTCAAGTTTGATTCAAATTTGATTGGAATCAGTGGAAAATACAATGACTATGGAATCAGTGGTGATGTTGCTAATACGCCTCTACAATCATATGAGTACGCTGACATACCACTTAAGGATATCGATCAAGTATCCAAGAGTTCATTTCCCATTTGTTAGGGCATCTCTTACTTGAAAAAGTAAGTGGCCTTATGGCTTTCACATCTTCTGTACTTTGTTATTTACACATCCTACTTCTGTAGAAGAGATTTGATAAAGAATATGCGTATTATTGGCTGATAAAGATTTTCGGCGTTTTATGATGAAGAAGACTGGCTTTGTCAAGATTTGGCGCCAACAGCAGACAGGGGGAGTAAACTTTCTCTAATGGACTACCGACTCAACCAATTAGCTATGCTCCAGATTCACCATTGCCTTCGTCACCTAAATCTTCGACTTCGGAACATAGTTCATCTGACTCCTCTGCCACGCCAAGATCTTCACGGATTATTCCTTCTAATTACTTAGGCAGAGGTCACCGTCAGCGCCACAGGCCAGCTAAACTTCATGATTATATCGTCTACACTACACAATGCTCTAAAGACCCATCAATACGTATGCCATTTGCCATAGGACCATAACTATGGGAAGGAAGGCAAGAGGATCGAAGAAGAAGTTGAAACGATTTCATCCGCAACCACCCAAATACTGATCAAATTAACAAATATAACTCAAAAATTCAATGGTATTGGATGAATCAAACTTGTATTCGAATTAACGTGTTTCCCCGATGTTGCAGAAACGAAAATGGAAAACAAAATTGAAGCCAAGTAAAGCTTAAAGTAGCAAATTGATGAATCATAAGAATTCTGGTGAAATATCAATATATAGTCATAAACACAGCAGTTTGATATTGAAAAGTTTCTTACAAAAGGTCACGATCTATCATAGAGCAACATTTGCAACGATTAGAGTTTAATAATAGTTGACGATTAATTTGATGAATTGTTAGTGGGCTAAGAGAAATTGTATTACCAATGGGCAGCCCAATAAATTTTTTTTTATATTGTTTAAAAGTGACACGTGTCAACACCACAAAACACAAAACCCAACTTTTATTATATGTATAATATACAATAGATAATGCTCTATGTATAACACGAAATGAGTAATAACAAAATATTTATAGAATTATTAATGTACTATTTTAAGAATATTTGTTTATAATTTTAATTTTGACCAATGATATAATTTAAATATAACTATGATAAGATAATAAAACTTTTAAACATTACAAATTTAAATAGATTTTTTTCAAGTTAAATTCAACAACTTTGCTGATAAAATTTTATTTTATGTATTTAATAAATTTAGCATATTAGGAGAAATTCAAATCATAATATTTACGATATTTTTAATTTTTTATAAAGTACTTATTACATTTACATTTCACCTTAAAATATTTTAGTTGTTTCTTATGTTTGTTTTAGTAATTTATTTAACTCAAAAATTCAATTAAACCAAAAATATCTATAAATCATAATTTTGATTTTTATAATTTATTATTAATTTAATATATTCAATTATTCATAATATAATTTTAGTTTATTACTCATTTTTGCGTACGATGTGAGAGTTGTTTTAAACAATTATATTTTTAAACTAAATGGAGTAATATATGTATAACTTTAAAAAAATCATAAAATAGATAGAAAAATATTTTTTGTTAGTTTTACATTATATAGTTTTTTTATTTTTTACCAAAAAAATAAGAAATAATAAAGGTAGAGAAAATGTAAATGCAAATATAATGTAATTGGAAATTTTACTTATTTTATTCGAGATAACTCTCATTAAAGTTATCAATTAAAAAATTAAAAAATACAAAAAATTGTAGAACTATCACATAGAACTCTGAAATAAATTAATTTTTTTTGAAAATGTGGTGTTGCTACATAAACTTTAAATACTTTTCCATTAATATATTTAAGATAGATATATATATATATATATATATACTTTCAATAAACAGGTAAAAAATTTGATACGCCAAATTATATGAATTTATGTTGTACAAAACAATAAATATTATAATAATATTAGATTTTTTTTAGCAAAACCGATCAACTGAATGGAATTATTTGTTTATTACACACCTATAATTTAAATTAGACACATGTAAAATAGATGTAAACACAAACCAATTTATTTTCTAAAAAAATTTAAAAATATGAATTTTTAAAAGTTTTTCTATAACAAAATTACGTATAAACAGCTCCGCGCGTAGCGCGGAATAATCTCTAGTTAACTTAAAAGAATGAATGTTAAGCACAACAAATTATTAGGAAACATTTTATCCCAAAAAGGATAATATAATGTTATTTATTTGCCTGTCATTAATGATATCGACTAGTGATAGCAACTAAATATCATTCGTTTTGCTGTCGCATCGACTAAAACCAGCGACAACAATTTTTTGATCTACGAAGTGCAACATTGATTATACATAAATTAAAATATTATATTAAACTAAATTACATTGAATATTAAAATAAAATAAATTCATAAATGCAAATAAATTCTAAAATTTAAAATAAATGAAGGTAAATTCTAACAAAATATCATAATATTATGAAAGTTAAAATAAAATTTGAAAATTAAATCAATTAAAAAGTAATATAAATTCATATAAATTTTAAATAAATTAAAAAATTTTAAATAAATTCAAAAATTAAAATAAACTCAAAAAATAGAAAAAATAAAATAATTTGAAATAATTTCAAAATAAAATATATAGATAGTTATTTTTGTAATATTAAACTAAGATATAGAATTATAAACTATATAAGAAAAATTAAATTAAATATATTTTTGATAAATTTTTGAAAATTGTAAAATAAAAAATATAGTAACTAATCACAACGACAGTCAAACAAATAACATATCGACCAGTTTCAATAGCTATTCGCAGAAACTGTGTAATAAACAACCAAACGTGTTGCTATCATTAATAATACCCACAACTACAAGAGAATTGGGCCTAACTAACACTCATATACTTGTTTCATGTTTCATATCTTGCAGTAACCAATACAAAAATATTATCACATTTGGCATATCTAAAATGACACAGAAAATACTAAAAAGCAAAAAAATTGCCGGTGGGTCGCCTCACCGATAAGATGTGATCAGCAGAATATCTTGATTGCCGGAAAATCAGATGAACGACTTAAATCCCGGACTGATTGAAATCTTGTAACGGAAACTTCTATTACAGGATTGGGGGGGCAAATGTGGGAGTATAAATTCTCCCGGGTCGGGTTTTTGGATTTGGACCCGGCCCATCAAGTAATTGGGCCTCCCAAACCCACTTAAGAGATGGGAGTCAGTTGGGAGAGCTGATCTCGCTAAGAGAAGTGAGCCCGTGATGGGAGCTGAGCTCGCCATGAGAGGAGAGCTTGTGAGGAGAGTTGATCTTCCCAAGAGAGGTGAGCTCGTGAGGAAAGTTGATCTCCCTAGGAAAGGTGAGCTCGTGAGGAGAGCTGATCTCCCAAGGAAAGGTGAGTTCGTGAGGAGAGCTTACCTTTCTGGAGAGGTGAGCTCGTGAGGAGAGTTGATCTCCCCGGGAAAGGTGAGCTCGTGAGGAGAGTTGATCTCTCCAGGAAAGCTGATCTTGTGAGGAGAGCTGATCTTCCCAGGAGAGGTGAGCTCTTGAGGAGAGCTGATCTCCCCAGGAGAGGTGAGCTCGTGAGGAGAGCTGATCTCGCAGGAAAGGTAAGCTCGTGAGGAGAGGTGATCTCCCCAGAAAAGGTGAGCTCGTGAGGAGAGATGATCTCCCTAGGAGAGGTGTGCTCGTGAGAAGAGCTGATCTTCCTAGGAGAGGTGAGCTCGTGAGGAAAATTGATCTCCCAACGAGAGGTGAGCTCGTGAGGAGATGTGAGCTCGTGCGGAGAGTTGATCTCCCCAGGAGAGGTGAGCTCGTGAGGAGAGCTGATCCAACGCGTGCAGAAGCTGTCAACGCTCTCCGGGTTGACCGCCGGAAATCATGCCTCATTTATGACGAGATCAGCGGTTACAGAAGAGGATTCAAAGGAGAATCTCAACAATAAATGAGATTAATGAGAGCGCATTAAATACGTCAAAACTGTAAATAATAGAGGGGAAGCTATGAGCCAGAATTCATTTATAAACTTTATTTGTAATAGAGAGAATTGATCAATGAAACAGAGATTTTCATAAACACTTTTCAACTGTTCTTGAAACTTTTTCATATTTTTGGTACGAGAGATTCTGATCTCACAATCTCACAAACTCCACTTCTAGATGCTGCTTATATAGTCAAAGTCTTTCACTTCTTAATAAATAATAAAATTAATTAAACACAGTAGGTTTTGTAAATTTTTGTTTTGCATAGGCAAAAAGACATTATTTCAAGCATGTATGTTAAGCACAACAAATTAAAAGGACACATTCTAGCTATCCGAAAAGGACAATAACTAAAACTACAATGTTAATAGAATTCATATATATGTTTCATATCTTATAGTAGCTAATACGAAACTATTATATATCTAGTGAAATTTTTGAGGATATGCCAAATGTGTTTGGTGTTTCTAACAAAACACACGTAATACCAAAATTTAATTTTCGGTGGGTAGCTTCAGAGCCGGAGTTGAGATATTCGGGACCCCATACATAATAAAATAGTAAAAAAATTTCTAGTTTTTTTTTTGCTTAAACACTTCTAAAAAAAATTCTTGCAATGAGAAGTCGAATTTTTTTAGCAAAGAAAGTAAAAATTTTAGTTTTTTGTAATTATAAATTCAAATTGATTTGATTCCCATAACAATTTAGAACCCATAAAATATTTAATAAAAGCATTTTTCTCATTTGTATACACACAAAAAAAAATTACATAACTTTTTTTAAGAAAAGGCTCCACACAAGTGGAGACCTCATTAAAATATTTTAAATAACCACCTTCATATTTGCTGGGTATCCTCAGCGAAAACCATCATATATTTAATTTAATTTATATTAAATTAAATTAAATATACTTTTGATAAATTTGAAAAGTCTAAAATAAAAAATATAGTAACTAATCACAACGACAGTCAAACGAACAACATATCGACCAGTGTTAATAACTATTCACAGCAACTGCGTAATGAACAACCAAACGTATTGCTATCATTAATAATACCCACAACTGCAAAAGAATAGGGCCTAACTAAAACTCATATATTTCCTTTGTTCCAAGTTATATGGTTTTCTAGCAAAAGCACAAAGATTAAGAAAGTAAAAGTTTAACCAATCAATAATAAAGATTCTATTTTTTAATTGGTTGTGAATTAAAAAAACTGCATAGATATTTAAAAAGACCATATCTTCTAAAATAAAATAAATTTTTAAACAGTCTTATATTTTGAAGAAGTATATGTTTCAGTAGTAACCAATACAAAACTATTATCACATTTGGCATATCAAAAATACACAAAAGATACNTACAATCTTATATTTTGGAACAGAAGAAGTATATGTTTCATTAGTAACCAATACAAAACTATTATCACATTTGGCATATCAAAAATACACAAAAGATACCCAAAAAAAAGAAAAGAAAATTGTCGGTGGGTCGCCTCGGCGAAAATCAGCCGAGTGAAAAACATGCATGAAAGGGTTGACACATTTCATTTGCATGGCTTGGAAACTTGTACTTTAACTCCAGTTGGCGTATGTTTAATCACGTTAACATCTATTTTTTATTTTTTTTTGTAACTATGGGTTAGAAGTTCATTGACATGTTTCAAAATAAAGGCATAAGACACATACATAACATGGGGAACTTTACTAAAATGCTCTTTTATTATAATGCTAAATTCCATTATCACTTCTTTTTTTTTTGTCAAAGATCACTATGCTTTAAGCTTACCCGTTACGGGGTGTTGGTAAATACTAAACTATAATGTTATATTCCAAAAATGGTAAATACTAAACTATAATGTTATATTCCAAAACACATATTGTTGATTGCATTCTATGTAATTATACAAATTATCTCTCGGAGACTCTCTCTCTTTCTCTCTTTAGTCTCTCTCTAATTTTAAATCAAATGTGAGATCTAAGACAGCGAAGGAACGAAGAGGTTTCTTCCTGGTCGGCCAAGCACAACCACTTGCACTACGATCCCTAGGTTCGCCGGCGACTCCAAGGTCGGCGAGCTCGCCCCTACTGCCTTCTCCCGACGTCTTCCAAGCTCTTCTACTCTCCTTATCTAGATCCGCCGAAGCTTCAGAAGATGAGAAGATTTCCAGCGGCGGAGCGCTCCGGCCAGTTCTACTCTGCGCCGTTTGGAAAAGAGGACAGCTCGACTCGAGAGAAAGATCTTCAAGGCAGTGCGGTTTCTACTACTCCTTTAGCTTCTAACCCATATGGGTCTCCATATACAAACGTTATAAAGAAATTTAAGGATTGAAACTCCACATGAACATCAATCAAAAACTCACTTATATATAAGATTTCTACACCGACTTGCTGCTTCCAAAAAAGTCCAAGACCACCACATTTAGATATAGGGTTAACCATACAAACTCGACTATAACCGAGCCAAACCCGCAAGTCTTCCAAAACATTTCTACAATTTTTGGTCTCCACAAAAATAAAAGCTCAGGGAAATGGTTTTAAGCATTTCCATGAGACACAAAATTGTCGATTCATGGGCTCGGCCCAATCCTTGAAAATTCCAACTAATAATACTCATAATTTACGGGTTGATCCCTTGAGAGGACCCGACCCAATGCGGCTTGACTTTGCATTCTTAGCTTCTGCAATTTGTTCCTGAACTGTTTTACACTTCTGCACTACTCCACAATGTATTTCCTGCTTAACAGTAAATCCTTCAACTTGTTTCGGTAGGCTTCTATGGAGTTTCCTTTTACTTTTACAAGGTCTAAACCTTGGCTTATCCTTCAGTTTTGAGGTCCTGAAACACCCTAGCTCAAAGGATCCAAAACTGTGGACCGTCGGACCCCAAGGAAACTCTTTTAATCTCGAATCTGACGCAGTAAGGAGCTCTTCCGATTGGGCTTGAGGGAGAGAAGGCCTGCAACTTAAAGACGTGGCTACTCGTATTGCTGAAGAAAGGAGATTTGGACCTCTGAATCTATCCTCTAGCATTCTGTTTAAAGGAGCCCTTTTTTCACAATTAAACACCCGACCTTTGCCTTTATTAAAATCACGGGAGACTTCCGGAACTAGTTCAAGCTGGAGCGCAATTTTTTTTAAGATTGGATCCTTTTCAGCTTCTCCAACCGATGCTACATACCGATTTTCCTTGACCACTCGTTCAGGACCATTAGTCGACAGAAGATATTGTCTCAACTCTGCAAGAACCTCCAATGCAATATGTGGTCTACCCATAGCTGGGTCTGTGCCAACTTGCCTTTCACTTGGAAAACCAAACAGGGGATCACAGGGAGACAAAACCGGTCCCCAAGAGCTTTCACAATGAGATGGTTCTTCCTTTAATTTAGTATCTTGAGGCTCCTTGATGAGAAAAGGACAAGACTCTTTAGAGTGAGTCACACGTTGACACGCAAAGCATGTTTTTGGATGCGTTCATAATCGTACAAGACTTTTATTGATTCTCCTGACTGTAAATTTACCACTTTAACACGTCTGAGCAGCTTAGATAGAACAAATGCAACTTTCACTCTAACAAAATTTTGGACTTGAGGCTTCTCTGGATCAAACACAACTTTTATAACATGTCTTGCAAAACCACCAAGATCCCTTATCGATGCTTCTGTGTAATGATTTAATTGAACATTCCTTATCCTTACCCACACATTCAAGAATTTTAGATAATCTCCAAGAGGATTTGGAACCCATTTCTCTACAAGCAGCGGCCATTGATTATACGTTTGAATCCCCTTAAACAAAATCTCATCCAACTCATGTTCATACTTGAATATGAATTGAAAAGAATCCTTGGAGAGGGCTACACCCCTCATTCTCTCATAAATTGGCCATTTACGTGGCATGTCTCTTATAATATTTTCCACCCTTTGGCTTGTCGGATTAAGAATTTTTCCAATAAGACTGAGAGAATTAACACCCGCAGAGCAATGCTGAGGAAGGTCTGGTAAGAATAAGGGATCTTCCTCTTCTTCTAATGATAAGGATCTTAAGTTGCTGCCTAGAAAATCTTCCTCCATCGAAAAGAGATTACCACTTTAAACAGGAAAACCCAGCAATAACAACAGAGATGAAAGAAAAAACCCACAAACACTCTTTCACCGACGACTACCACACCAGAAGCTTCTCGAAGAAGCCGAGGAAACCACTGACTCTGGAAATGATCTACGAAAAAGCCTTTAAAATCGAAACAAAATCCCAACAAGATTAATATAGATAGGTATAGGAAATGTTTTTGTATATTTGAAATTTAAGTTATATTCTGTTTATATACAGAGATTGCAGAGATTAGTTTCCATAAGAGGAGATATGATTGATACAGAACATTAATGAGAATTATATATGAGATCATATTAACACACCCCCTCAAGATGGACGACGGTAGTTGAGACCAATCTTGTTAATTAGTGGAAGGAACTTAGCACGAGACAAAGGCTTAGTGAGACAATCTGCTAACTGGTCTGCTGAAGAAACATGTGATACTCGAAGCTGGCCATTTTGAACCAGCCCACGGATATAGTGATAATCAAAACCGATATGCTTCATACGTGAGTGAAAAACAGGATTTTCACACAAATAAGTAGCTCCTACATTGTCACAGTAAATTACAGGCTGATTCTGTAATTTAAAACCTAATTCTTGAAGTAGAGATCAAATCCATTGAACCTCAAAAGTTGTAGAAGCAACAGATTTGTACTCTGCTTCGGTTGAGGATCGAGCTACTATGGACTGTTTCTTTGTGGACCACAAAATCAGATGTTGGCCAAGATACACAAGATACGCCCAAGTAGATGAATAATCATATTTATTACCTGCCCAGTCAACATCCGAATAGGCATGTAGAACAAATGAATTCTGAGTTGAAAACCAGAGGCCTCTGTCTTTGGAACCAGAGAGATAACGAAGTATTCTCTTTGCAGAGGCCCAATGTGTATCAGTGGGAGACTGCATATACTGAGAGAGTTTATTTACCGAGAATGCAACATCAGGCCTAGTAAAAAGAAGATACTCAAGACAGCCAATTAACATTCTGTAATCTGATGGAAAAGCAAGTTTTGTACCTGCAGACTTGGTGAGAATTAAGTTATCTGCCATTGGTGTGCAGATGGACTTAGCATTAGTCATATTGAAGCGATGTAGGAGGTCATTTATATACTTGGTCTGCGTTAAATGAAGACCAGATTTGGTACGTGTGAGCTCTATGCCCAGAAAGTAAGAAAGTGGTCCAAGATCTTTGATAGAGAATCTTGCCGAGAGTAAGTCTATGAACTTCTGAAATTGCAAAGAGCTGTTACCAATGATGACAATGTCATCAACATAAACGAGAAGAAATAGAGTAACAGAGCCTGTGATTAAGACAAATAGAGATGTGTCTTCCATAGCATTAGTAAAACCAGATTGAAGAAGAAAGTTTCATAATTCAGTGTACCAAGACCTTGGGCTTGTTTCAAGCCATAGATTGCCTTTCTTAGCTTACAAACATGATGTGGATAAGCTTCAGAGATAAATCCTGTAGGTTGGAACTTGTAAGCATCTTCATTTAAAGTGCCTTGAAGGAAGGCATTGTTCACATCAAGCTAGCAAAGAGGCCACTGCCGAGACTGAGCAAGACTGAGGACCAATCTGATAGATGCAGGCTTGATAACATGACTAAATGTTTCGAAATAATCAATACCTGGACGTTGATGGAAGCCCTTAGCAACCAAACGAGCTTTATAACGATCTAAAGAGCCATCTTGAAGCCTTTTAATTCTGAAAACCCATCGGCAGCCAACCAGATTATAAGATGGTTTTGATGGAACTAGATCCCAAGTATGATTGCGTAAAAGAGCATCTATTTCAGAGGACATGGCAGTAGGCCATAAATCATTCTTTATAGCTTGAAGATATGTATTTGGTTCAATGTCAGAATGAGACTTAACAGCAGTAAGAGTGAGCTTCTGTGTGGGTTTAGAGATGTTATTCTTGGCCTGTGTACGCATTGGATGGACATTAGTTGCAGCTGACGTTATGGCAGCAGGAGAGGAATGTTTCTTTAGTGTAGGTGAAGGTTGTGGTTGTGGAGCCATTGCACTAAAAACATCTGTCTCTAAATTAGCAAAACTTGATGATTGAGATGATGATTGAAGTTGAGGGGACATAACCAGAGGGGAGGTGACCTCATGGACATTCGTAGGCATAGGAGCTGCAGGTAAAGGAGTGACAGAGAGGCCAGCAACTTCTGATGAATGACCTTCATTTAGGGAGACAGTAGAGACAGGGTCCGAGTGTGATTTAGCAAAGGGAAATTTGTTTTCAACAAACTGAACATGCCTGGACACATAGAGACGAGAATTTTAAGGATCAAAACATAGATAAGCACTTTGACTAAGAGAATAGCCAAGGAAGACACAAGGGATTGATTTGGGAGCTAGCTTATTTGAGGTGTAAGGTTTAAGCCAAGGGGAAAAAGACAACCAAAGACTCTCAATTTAGAAAAATTGGGAATGGTTTTAAACAGCTTAAATACGGAGACTCAAAGCCAAGAAAAGAGGATAATTGTCTATTGAATAAATAAACAGTTGTGATGAAAGCAAAAGACCAATATTCTAAAGGCAATGAAGCATGAGAAAGAAGAGAGAGGCCTGTTTCAACAATATGACGGTGTTTTCGTTCAGAAATACCATTATGTTGTGGAGTATGAGGCGGAGTTGTTCGATGAGAAATGCCCTCAGCAGCTAGATAAGATGAAAGAACTAGGAATTCACCTCCATTATCAGTATACAATGTGATAATCCTTTGTTGAAAATGGTTTTCTACAAGTGCTTTAAACTTTTTGAATGTTTCAGCTACTTCAGATTTCTTTTTCAAATGATAAATCCATGTGTATCTTAAGTAATGATCAACAAGGATTAAGTAATACTTGTAACCATCAAAATAATAAGTTAGAGAAGTCCATAAATCCGAGTATAACAAATCAAGAACACGAATTGATTGAATTGTGTGTTGAGCAAATGGCAATTTATGAATTTTTTGAATTGAACAAGATTCACAGAAATGATCTCTGGACTTAACAGCTAATGGCAATGAATACTTTAAAAGAGTTTTGTCTAAAAGCTCAAAGTGGGGATGTCCCAAACGTAAATGCCAATTGAAAACATAATTTGTAGAACTGGAAAAAGCAGAATAAGCATAAGGAAATGCTAATGTGGACATCTCATAAACCCCATCTCTAGCTGGCCCTGTGTGTATCCTTGCCCCCGAATGAAGGTCCTTCACCTGAAACATTGAGGGATCAAAAGTAACAGACACATTATTGTCTACACATAGGCGATAAACTGAGAGCAAATGCTTATCTATCGCAGGAACATGTAAGACGTTATTTAGCTGTAATGTATGAGAGGGAGTAGAGAGAGATGTAAAACCAGTATTGGCTATTGCAAGAGCTCGTCCATCATCAATAACAACATCATCAGCACCATTGTATTGATTGTGAATAGCAAGATTGTTCAAATCTGAGGTAATGTGATGAGAAACACCACTATCAAGGAGCCAAGAGGGAGTTTCATGAGACTGAGACTGGTGATGATTGGCAACATTAGCACGAGCCTGAAATTGATTATGCATATATGGAAAAATTTGAAACTGATAGCATCTGTTGGCTGTATGACCCTTAATACCACAGGCTTGGCATTTACCAAGATAAGGCCTAGAGAGACGTTGATCTTTCTGTCTTGATTCAGAGAAGCGATTATCAGAGGTAAATCTCTGATTGTGTCGTGTATTGACAGGGTTAGAGGGACGCCAATTGTTGTTGTTGCTGTTGCTTTATCTTGATTTGGAATTGACAACATGTGCAGTAACTGGAGAAAAATCAGTAACAAAGGTGCAGCAGAGGAGATCAGCTTCTCGGTTAATTATTTTCTCATGGATTTCTTCAAAAGAAATGGAAGTTTCTCTGTTAAACATGGCATCACTTAATGCACGATATTCATCTGGAAGTCCTTCCAGAATGTATTCAATCAAATCTTCATGATCAACAGGCTTGCCAAAGAGAGCCAATTGATCTGATTTGGTTTTGATGACTTGCATATAGTCATCAATGGAACGAGTACCTTAGGATATTTTCTTCAATTAATCTTTCAACTTTTTGATATGCCCTCGAGATGGTTGAGCATAGGTACGAGAGAGAGTGTCCCAGGCTTGACGGGTTGATTGAGAACTAACTAGAAGTGATTGCAACGGCGTAATGATGGATCCAACAAAGACAGTAAAGACCAACTGATTTTGACGGGTCCATGACTCATACTCTGGATTTGGTGTAACAACACCAGCAAGAGTAACAGTTGGAGAAGGAACCGGGGTAAAACCTTCAATGAAACGTAGGAGAGTGTGGCCTCCGAGAAAGAGTCGCACTTGCATATTCCAAGTGAGATAATTGGTGGTTGTGAATTTGGTAATTCCACTCATATTGACAACAAGAAGAGGAGTTGCCGGATTAAGAGGATTAGACAAAGAAGAGGCTGTGTTGTCACTGGTAGCCATGAGAGAGCTGGTGAAAAATAGAAAAAGAGGCTGGAAAAAGAAATTTTAAGTTTTTCCTAACCTTGCTCTGATACCATATAGATATGTATAGGAAATGTTTTTGTATATGTGAAAATTAAGTTAACATTCTGTTTATATACAAAAATTGTAGAGATTAGTTTTCATAAGAGGAGATATGATTGATACCGAATATTAATGAGAATTATATATGAGATCATATTAACACTTAACACCGATTAATCTCAAAAGAAGATCGCTTCAAAGGTCAACGATAAGGAACAAGAACCAAGAAAAATCACTGTTGCTAGTGACGTGGCCTTACTAGAAACGCACAAAAGGTTGAAAAAGAGCAATTTTTAGAAAGTCAAAGCCTCTGCTCAAACAAGAGAGTCATAAGCTAAAAAAAGAGAGTTTTTTTTTTTGGGATGATTGTTTATATATATGATGATTGTTTACGTTTAAAGCATAAACAAATTCTTTGGTAATAAAAACCAACAAGTGAAATGGATCTGAAGGACCTTCCATCGAATGTAAGAGATGACAAAATAAGCGAAGAAACCAAGAGCTTGATCTCTACGCTCCCTTCTCACACAGATTTCCATGGGTATAAGCTTTGTAAGTACCAAGGATGTTGGTATTATTACGACAATTTGCAAGGCGTCCTCAATTTTCAGAGAGGTTTTCAACCACAAGAGAACGATATAATCCTTGCTTCTTTTCCTAAATCAGGGACCACTTGGCTCAAGGCTCTCACAGTTGCGATTCTCGAGAAGTCAAAGACCTATTCTTCAGATGATCATCATCCTCTACTTACTAATAATCCTCATGGCATTGTACCGTACTTGGAGAAGGAAGTGTATGAAGAAAGCTCAAGTCCTGACCTGTCAAAGTTCTCGTCATTTCAGAGACTGTTTTCGACTCACATGCCATTACATGCGATGGACGAGACCCTCAAGGACTCACCTTGCAAGATTGTGTATGTTTGTCGGAATGTGAAGGACACATTAGTCTCGTTATGGTTTTTCATGTGCGCTATGCATAAAATAGAACTCGATAAAAAATATCTCGAGTCTATGTTCAACTCATTTTGTAATGGAACCATTCTTTATGGACCCTTTTGGGAACATGTCCTGAGCTATTGGAAAAGAAGCTTGGAAGACCCCAAGCATGTCCTTTTCATGAGGTATGAAGAGATGAAAGCAGAACCACGTCATCAGATCAAAAGACTCGCTGAATTCTTGGGTTATCCATTTGCCGAGGGAGAAGAAGGGAATAGATTGGCAGACGAGATCGTTGACCTTTGCTCTCTGCGTAATCTGAGCAGCTTAGAGGTTAACAAAACTGGAAAAATTGGAGGTTTGGATCACAAGGTCTTTTTTCGTAAAGGAGAAGTTGGTGACTCCAAGAATTATCTTACTCCTGAAATGGAGAAAAAGATAGACATGATCATTCTGGAGAAATTCCAAGGCTCTGGTTTGAAATTCTAGAGTATATTTATATATGCTGTCTGTTTTTTTTTTTAATTAAGCACAATAAGAGGTTGTTATTGATTGTTGTATTTTAATGTAATTTGATATATTTGAAATTTTATATGAAATTCAATGTTATTCAATCATATAATTCATCAACATACATTAAAAAATACTGTTATTAAATCGTCTAACGTATTTTAAAATATTTAAAAAATCAGTATTATTCAATATCCATCCGATTTTAAAGGATTGTGATTACAATGTATTTTGACGTATTCTTCTCCTAAAATTGTGAACAAACAAATACTACTTTTTCTATTGTGATTTGGTTGTATTTGCTATAAAATATATAAAAAACAAAAAACTCCTTTATATTTTGCTTAAT
>OVBE01007240.1:0-18721 GCA_900406425.1 Iberis pinnata
AAAGACGGCGAGAGTTTGTCTCTGATAATATGAGCATAGGGTTTAATACTTCGAGAGGAGATTATTTCATTATTGTCTTTCATGTTGAGAACTAATTTCAAAGAAAATCCCTGCATGATAAATTGACTTTCAATCCTGATTACCTGTGGTTTCCCTGATGCCTGACGCTTTTATTTTATANCTCTGTGGATTCGATACCCTATACTTTGCTACATTGATCTGTTCTCTGCAATATTTTTTTAGGATTAAATTCTAAGCCTATCAAGAATCTCCTACCTTCCAAAATCCTTGCCCAGGAAAAGAGTACAAGATCATCAGTTAAGTTACCTAGTGATTGTTACCGGGCTCTTCAATCGTCAAGGATGAGATGTTGAATATATCAGCTTCAGCCTCCTCTTGATTGTTTTCTTTGTTGGTGATAAGTGCATGAGCTTTTTTCGCCATCTCCTTAGCTTTAGAATGTGTTATCCTCCCAACTATCTCCGACTCTTCCTGTTCTGAGCTTGCCATGATAATATCACATTGCTTATTTCCACTTCTTATGTTTAACTGCCTCCTCAAATATGTATGGATCAACTTCACCTACAAGCATTGTAACAAGCTCATTTCCAACTTCTTCTATGAATAGAGCCATACCTTCCCAAACATAGTATTTCATCCAGAGAGGCTTTTGTTTTCTCCTACTAGTTCATGCGCTTTGAGGCTCTGCCACTTCAACCTATTCAATATCCACGTTTTCACCAAATTCTACAACATTCTCTTCTTCAGTTTTAGAAGGATTATTATCTTCTTATATCTCATAGGCATCTTGTATATTAATTCCTCCTTAAGATTCTTCAAGAACACCATTCAAGATTTCACTTTCTCCAGACTGTCTTTCATCCCATTTTCAACCTTTAGTTTCATCAAAAACAATATTTTTGCTGATTATAATCCTTTTTCAATAGGTTCATAGAGTCTATATGCCTTAGATTCTTTACTAACTTCAAATATGACACACTTTAATTCTCCTTCCATGCGGGAGCAATGCATAGGCTACGCACCCAAAAACTCTTAGGTGATCAATAGAAGGCTTATGGTGGATCCACCTTTTTGATGAAGTCATGTTCTCAAGACAGATGGTTGGGCTTCTACTCAATATATGAATTGCGTACTTTACTTCTTCAGGCCAGTATTTGTGTGGCACTTTCATTTTTGTTAGCATACATCTAGTCATATTGAGAATACTTATGTTCTTCCTTTCAACAACACCATTTTGTTGTGGTGTATAGGTTGTAGTAAGTTGCCTTCTTATTTCATTTTGAGTACATAAGTCTTGGAATATCTTGGATGATATGAGCATGGATGGACCAGAACCTGAACCGGAGCTTGAACCAGAGCAGCTTGAACCTGAAGGAAGGATCACGAGATCAAAGGCAAGAGAGCTAGCTAACTAGGCCCATGTGATGCAACATTCAGAAGATGAAGATGAAGCTTGCAACATCTATCAGTTGTTCAGGCTGATGGTTCCATAAGAACCAGATCTCTGATCAGTTAGCTAAGTGGGTAATGACTGTACTCTTTTTTCCTTAGTCGAGATGATCGCTTTTTCCCGCATTGGGTTTTTGGTCAATCATTAAGGTTTTAACGAGACACTTTATCCACTTCGTTAAAGCTTTCTAAAAAGAATTTGGAATAAGTATTTATTTATTTAAAAATAAATACTTGGCGAAAAATAAAGAAGATCTTCTAGAAGCTAAAACTTGCCTTCCAAGGCTTAGCTTCTAGAAGCTGATTTCCATTCCAATTTCTTAATGGGCATTTTATTTCTTTTAATTTATTTCTTTTTATTTTCCCTTAAGGAATGGGATATGTTACGAGAATCCCTAGGCTCATGTGCCTATATATATGGTTTGAATTCTTCTCTTATTCTTTAGCAAGTTTTATGTCGAAAAACCTTTTGTATTGTTTGAGAAAAACAATTGAATTCTTCTTGCTCATTGGATTTAGAATCCCGACAATCTACATTTGTAAGAGATCCAGAAAGCCTGCATAATCTTGATTGTTTATTTCATAAAACAACCAAGTTTCTCCATTAAAATCTATTCACAAACATCCCACAATCACCACAAAACCATCGGCTAAGACTTTCATCAAAAGTCTCGGCCATATCGTCTTATCGCACCACCCGAGAGATCGAGCCATCAACTTAGGCTGTCCAGCCTTGTGTCGCGGCTCCCTTGTCCTTTTACCGAGCCAACCAGGCCATCGGGCTATACCGTAGCCCACCAGAGTTGTCCGAGACAATTCCAAGACCTGTCTGAGACAATTTCAAGTCTGTCCGAGACATATTCCAAGTCTGATACAGCTTGTTATCTTGGATCTATACACACCTCCTCTATCTATCTGTAAACAAGAAAGTCTTTCTCCTATTTATGTTTCAACCATCACCTTAAATTCCTTGAAGACTCTGAAAGTTTCAGAATTTTTTGCAAGGAAGAACGTCAAACACTTTCTGCTAAAGTCATTTTTAAAGTTGATGATATACCTTTTGCCACTTTCTGAGATTGGTGTGATGGGACAGAGATCACTGTGAACTAATTCCAATCTTATACTTGCTCTCTACTCTCTTGCTTTTGAAATTTTGGCCTTTATATGTTTGCCTTTCATACACACTTCACAGAATTCTTTATGAATTTTGATCTTTGGCAGACCTACCAGCATTTCCTTATCACCAAATAATTGCAGGTTGTGGTCATTCATATGACCAAATCTCCTATGCCAAGTGCTTATATCTTTAGTTACTTACAGGCATTTAGTTTCACGGATTAATCTCTTATCAAGTAGCATTGTTGACATTACAAACAACATGTTTAATGTCATTGAAGACTGTATAATTTCTCTTTTTTGCTTATGCCTGATTATTTATACATTGTCTTGAATCACTATCTTCCGACCCTTCTACTGCAATTGCCCTATGCTCAGCAAGTTACTCTTTAGCCTAAACACACAGTAGACTTATGTAACAACTTGATTCAGTTAATTTATCTTCAAAAATATATCCTTTTTACCTTCAATCAACATTCTTCTGTTGTCTCCCTATTTAACATTTTTAATGAAGGTATTGTCAAAATTTGTGAACAACTATTTAATACCACACATATGGTTACTACAACCCGAGTCTGGATACCAAAGACAGTCATTAATCTCCTTGTGATTCTCTATGTAAGTCACAAGTAACACATCTTCTTCCAACTCTGCATAATTGGCATTCTTCTCCCAGCTTGGACACTCGTTCTTGAAATATCCTAATTTATGAACTTTAAAACATTCAACCTTGTTTTTTTGAAAGTCTTGAACACGACCTCTTCCTCCTCTTCCTTGGTAGTATATTCCTCTACCTCAGCCTCTTCCATTATCAAATCTCCTTTGGCTTTCAACCTTTAGAACATGATCTTCTCATATCCTTCTTCATATCCTGTTCATGAGTAAGTAATGAACTCCGCAGCTCATTTACAAAAAGATTATGAATATTCTTCGATTCTTCAATCGCACGCACAACATAGGTAAATCTTTATGCCAGAGTTCTCATGAACTTTTTAACAACTTTAAAATTTGGCATATTCTCACCCAGACCTCTCATATCATTACCTACTACCATTACTCATGAAAAGTAATAAGTGATTGAATCTTCATCTTTTATTTCAAGTACCTCAAACATCCTTCTTGATCTTTGCAATTGTGCATATTGAACTCTCCAATTACATTGGTATTTTTCTTTCATCGAGTCCCGAATGTCCTTAGTGCTATCCTTCTTGGAAATTGTTTTGAGGATGTTCTTGTCAACTGAAGCAAACAAGTAATTATTTACCTTTAGATCCTTCAAATTCATCTCTGCTAGTTCCTTTCCATGTGGTCATGTCAGAATCACATTTTTTCTGGTCTGGTCACTCATATTTCCACCAGCTCCCACCACTCATTGGATCGGAGCAAATTCTCCATGAGATCGTAATCACCATTAAATTTAGGGACCATAACTTCTTTGTCACTCATTTTTGATATGTGAATTACTTAAACCGTTTTGGTACCACATGTTTTCTTTGTAACAGAGTTATGAGATTTGAATTGCAAAAGCGTAACTTTATTAGAACGAAAAATAGAGTTTTAAATAAACTTAAAAAAAACAATCGAAACTCCTACATCTTAGTAACACGAGCTAACTTGAGCCAGGATATCATCTTTTATCAAAAAAGACTCATTCAAACTTAAATACAAATAACCAAAAATTCTTCTTTGGAAAATCAAAAAATTATTGTTATTATTATTGATAATGGATTTCTATTAAAATTATTAGCGATGTTCAATACGGTACAACCTACAACCGAACCAAATTATATCATATGGTATGGTTTTGGAGTAACCATATAAACTATTTGGATACATATTTCTAAAAATCATGAATATGGATATAGTACATATAGTAACCAAAGTAAACCGATGAAAACCGTTAAAATTTATTCTTAATTTAAATAAAATCATATATTGTATATTATTTGTATGGATTTAGAATTTACTATTGTGGATATATAATAACTTAGGTTGCTTTTTACTTGCATTTATCACCTTTTTACGTATACGTATGATGTCTTATTTTTTTATTGTTTCAACTTTTAAGGTTTGATTTTTTTTCTTTATCAATTTATAACTAATTTAAACTATTATATATTTAGTTTTTTACTTAATGAATAATGTTATCAATTTTTTAACGTACGACTATATCAATCAATGAGAATATTCACATGTTTATTAAAATAAAAATATATAAAAATTATATATATATATATATAGTTTTTGGTAAAAAAATAGAATAAATCGAAAACTGAAAGTATCCAAACCGAAGCAAACTATAATAAATATGGTGTGAATATAGTACCTACTTGTTATAAAAAAATTAAATTAAAACCAAACCGATATCCACATTCAACACTCCTAAATATTATAGTAAAATATTTCCAAATTTAAGTTCATCCCAAAACCCTTTAGTGCCTAGAACCCAAAACCCTAATTCGAGAGAAAAACACCTTCCTTCGGATGTCGCCCCTTGAAAACTGCAGATCCACCAGAAAACTAAATATGGTGGCTGGAGCGACGCTGACCGAGACTAACGTGGCTTAGGACCACCACAAAGACCATCGCACAAGAAGGACAAAGCGAGGAGGAAGACAAAAGAACTTCACGCAGGATGGAGAGGAAGATGATGGTGGGAAGATCTGCAGATCTAAAGAGATTGGTTTAGCCTTGCGTCGTGAGCCGCCATGCCCTAGCAAGAAACGCCTCTCCAAAGCCCCCTCTAACCGGATCCATAGAGCTACCCTCTAGCCACCCCTAACCTTTACTATGGACTTATTCTTCCACTCCGTCAGTCGAGTCTCCATTGGATCAAGCTAGAGAAACCTCAAAAAACTTACTCACCTCGTCGACTTAAGCCACGACTCTGAACCCAGATCTTCGGCCGAAAGTTAAATCGGGTTAGGATGAAGTGTTGGGGCTGCCAGCTTCCTTTCGACGCCAAAATCGCCGGGGAGCCACATGCGCGGTGCAAGTTGTTGTGATCAAAAGAAGAAGAAGGCATGGATCTCTCTGCTCTACCGCTAACACCAAACTGTTTGATGTTCCTCCCGCTCGAATGCTTCTTTACCCGTCTCTGATCTAGCAGTTTTGAAAGCGGAATTTTATCCTCTTCTTCATCAAAGGATTCCCCACCAGCTAAGGACCCTCCATCCTTGCATAAGGATTTCCTAACTAACAACCTTCCATCTAAGGACCCTCTGCTTGCAAAAAAATCAAATATACCTAAGAAAATTTTTATTCTGATGCTCAAAATTCGTCTCAAACTAGCCCTCTTTTGAAAAGATATTAAACAAGTTCACGTCTCTAGAAAAGTTGTGTTTAAATATGAAACTATATAATTCAATAGAATCATAATTGAAATATGAATTTGTAGTTTGATTGGATTGTTGTTGTTGTGTTGTCCTAAAATATTTTGAGTATTTCAAATTTAATTTGGGTATTCTTTTTGTTTATTTCAGATAATTTTGTTTATTTCAGGTCTATAATATCCGAATTCTATTAAGATCTAAATATTTCATATATTTTCAGGTTCCTCTAATATAGAATCGAACTGACTTAGAATTGATAAGAACCAAACCGGAACGGAACTGAAAAATTGTAAAATACTGACTGGATATTAAAAATTTTTAGCATTAGAAGAACCAGAACCCATTGATTCTAATCTGGATTCGAACCGAATATCCTAAAGTATGGTCATAGAGAGGGTTACTTAGCTTGGAAATGAAAATTTAGTGTTTATAAAATTGTGACAATAATAAAAAAAAACGGAAACAAAATGTGACAGAACAGAAAAAAAAAGTGTGCCTAATCACTATGGCCACCACTTACATGATTTAATATAGATATACACACCATTATTTAGTTCTCTAATATTTTTTTAGACACAGTCGGCTTTTGTATCCGGTCGCCTTATAACGGACAATATTCTCTTTGCACAGGAGGCGTTTCATGCCCTAAACTCGAAATCGGGTTGTATGAAAGGTTTATGGCAATCAAGACAGACATGAGTAAAGCATATGATAGAGTTGAATGGAGTTTTCTACGCACAACCCTTCTCAAGATGGGATTTGCGTCGAGATGGGTCTCTTGGGTAATGACATGTGTGACAACGGTCTCTTATCGTGTCCTAATTAATGGAAACCCAAAAGGGAAAATTAGGCCGGCTCGAGGTCTTCGACAAAGAGATCCCTTATCTCCCTTCCTGTTCATTCTTTGTATGGAAGTTCTCATTGCGAATTTTAAAAAAGCAGAATCTGATAAATAAATACAGGGTATCAAGATTGGTCGGGCCTCCCCACCGATTTCACATTTGTTATTTGCTGACGACAGTCTTTTCTTCTGTAAGACGACGCTAAGTCAGGAAAATATTGTTGCCCAGATTCTTACTTTATATGGTCAAGCATCAGGTCTGTGTATAAACTTTGATAAATCAACAATTATTTTTGGCAGAAGATTTTTGATACAGGATTGCATGTTATTACAACATCGATTAGGGATTTACCGATACGGGGGGACAGGTAATTATCTGGGTATCCCAGAACAACTTCAGGGTTCCAAAGGCCAGGTGTTTACATATGTGCAGGATCGTCTTAACATACGAATAAATGGCTACCGCAAAGTTCCTCTCAAAAGGAGGAAAGGAAGTTATGATTAAGTCAGTCGCTCAAGCATTACATACCTATGTGATGTCATGTTTCAAATTACCAAAACATCTATTAAAGAAGTTGGCCAGTGGTGTCGCGAATTTCTGGTGAAACTCTAGTTCCAGCTCCAGAGGAATTCATTGGGTTGCATGGGATCGGATGTGTCTACCAAAATATCGGGCTGGTTTAGGTTTCAAAGACCTAGAGAAATTTAATCAGGCATTATTGGCAAAACAATTATGGAGAATTCATCAGTATCTGCATTCTCTGTTAGCCAAGACATTATGTCGGAGGTATTTTCGGGGGAAGTCTCCCTTTCAGGCAAAAAAGCCAAACCAACCCTCTTATGGTTGAAGTAGTATCTAGAGTACCATTTCTAAATTTCAAAAAGGAACTAGAAGGGTAGTTGGCTATGGCAATCAAATTAAGGTGTGGTCGGATAATTGGATACCAGACGATATCTCTTGTGCTCCTCGCGCAAGAACAAATATTACAAACGCTGATATGCATGTAGCCGACTTGTTGATTCCCAACACTAATATGTGGAATAGACCTTTGGTGGAACAGCTGATAGATCCATGTGATGTTGTAGTTGTATTAAGTATCAGGCCCTCAAGAAAGGCAAATGATGATTTTTGTTGGCAATATACAAAATCTGGTCAATATATGGTCAAATCTGGATACCGGTTCTTGATAGACACTGATGAGCTCTCCTTAGGTTTAATTCAGGAACCATCAGTTAACCCATTGAAGGATAAAATTTGGAGTATATGTGCACCGGAAAAGATGAAGATGTTCTTATGGCCAGCTTTGCCGGGCGCTATCCCAGTCAATGGTCGACTAGAGTCAAGGAAAATCCGGGTGGATCCCTCTTGTTCGCAATGTGGCTCACAAGGCGAGTCGATCAATCATGTTTTTTTACATGCCAACCTGCTAGGCAATGTTGGGCTTTAGCAAACATCTCATTCGAGAACAGAAACCCCCCATCGATGAGTTTGTTTGAAAACTTGCACTACCTTTTAACTAGAGGGTCATTATCGGTATCTAGAGATGAACCAATCTCCATTTTTTGGCTAATTTGGTTCATTTGGAAAGCACGTAATGCGGTTGTATATCAAGTGAAGAAACAACTTCCACCGGATATTGTCCAACTAGCGCAAGCGGAATCTCGGGACTGGATTTTCACTACTGAGCGGCAACATATTTCTGACCATCATAAAATGGCGAATGGAAACATTGTAAGGAATCCAAATATGACTTTTGGGTAAATAACCCAGTAGTCTGTTATATTGATGGTTCAAGGAAAAAAGAGAATCGTACATGCGATATAGGATGGGTACTGCAACTATAGGACGACACGGTGGATATTTTGGGAATGAAGGCGTACATGCGTTGTCAATCTCCTTTATACACCAAATTATATAGTTTACTCTGGGCAATGAGGACATTGAAATCGAAAGGGAGATTTTGCGGTCTTTTCCTAACAGATTCTATTGAGTTGAAAAAAATGGTGCTTGCTCTAGAGGATTGGCCTGCTTTTACTCGGAGCTACACGAGTTTTCTACAATTCGAAGTCATTATGAAGATTTCTAGTTACTTTACCATCTACGGGTTTTGAACTCACGAGCAGATTTGTTAGCTAAACGGTCACGAGATCCTAATGTTGTTATTCTTTTGTTAGTACTTATTTACCTTATTGGTGTGTTGATTCACTCGATGTATTCGCATAACTTATAAATAAAGGAGTCCGTTCTTTTGTGAATAAAAAATTTCTTAGAAATTAATATTAGAGGAATTCTCAACATATTTCTCAACATACTAATATAATTAAAATTAAAAAGTTCTTTATGTTCAACAAAAACTGTTGGGAGAGGAATTCTCAAATTACTATACTTTTGGTTTTGGATTCAAAAATATAACATATTACTAATTGTTCCAAAACTAGCTATTGATCTGTGCTATGTGTGGGATGACATTATGTTTTAAGAAAAGAATTATTATAGATGTAAAACGTACGATATTATATGTTTTATATATCTATATATATTTTCATAATCTAATTAACCCGTTATGCAACATAATGTCATAATTGTTTGATGTTCAATATGTTAAAACCATTGATCCTAAAAATATTAATATCTTCCTACTTCATCATTTGCATGAAAATAATCATTTAGGTTCTAACCCGTTATGATTATCTATTCTAAACAAATTTTCATTGTTGATATATATTTAAAATTTTAACACTCCAATTTTGAATATTGTTAATAATTATAATATTTGTGTTAAATCTAGTTTATGCATTTTGGTGAATTTACCCATTAAATAATAATTATAATACTTCATCTATTACACTACTTCTCAAGCTTACTTTTCTTGCTACCATTCACTCAATTTGGCAAGAGAGAAATCTTAGAAAACATGGCTCAAGTCCAAGATCTGCATCTCTACTAGCCCAACTTATCAATTCATCCTTGAAGAACAAGATAAGTTCATTGAGAATCAATGGGATATTTCCAATTCCCACACTCTTACAAGATTGGTTTGCTTCAAGATTATAGAGATATACAGTGATTTCTTCATTCTTTTCTTTAAATTTCTCTAAAAACACTATGTTTAAGTCTTTTTTGTTGAAAAAAGTATTACATTACAAAAAAAAAAATAATCTTGGTAAGTTGATAATATGGATCTTTTAACATATTGTTAAAAATATCTACATTTAATACATTCGATATCTTGTAGAGACATATATATGATACCCATTTGTTATCTTGGTAAGTTCATGTTGACCAAGGATGCAACGACTGAAATTAATTAAACGAATTGGTGAAAGAATTCTCATGTCTACTAAATTGAATAAGATGCCCTAGATTTAGCATAAGAGTCTCTATTTATAGACATATTATAGGGATTTAAGTTAAATATTTTACATAAGATCCTTCCTAAATACTTGGAAATATTTCTTTTAACAATATTCTCCTAAATCTTAGCTTGCCGCCTTATACCGAGGTGATCTTCTTTGTGGGCCTTATTAGGCCCATGATGACGACCTATGCATATAATAAAGCCCGCAAACACGCCGTCATATC
Organism: Iberis pinnata; assembly: GCA_900406425.1. NCBI lineage: Eukaryota > Viridiplantae > Streptophyta > Magnoliopsida > Brassicales > Brassicaceae > Iberis > Iberis pinnata. The sequence continues at coordinate 10,343 of OVBE01007240.1, forward strand.
TGGAGCTATCTACACCGAGTCAAGTCATCAAATCGGGTCTTTGATCAAGGTATCAATCTCAGTATCAACAGTATGCCCCCCCCCAAGTGCAGCGAAGCGGCGGTTCAAGCTCGGAACACAAATGAACCATTGGATTTTATTTAATTAATTCAAACCGGTATGGATGATTCAAAATAGGGTTGACAAATTTTTTTCCCCCTGTACTATTGCTATTCCTCACTTTTCCATCCGAAATTTTAACCTCTCTATTTTACATCATAAAAAAAGTTTTCTCTTTAATATAACCCACAGACTATAAAATTTCATCAATTTTCAACAATGAGAAATAAACCATGCTTTCCCTAATTAACTAGAATTTTTATTTTTTTAAATTGCGTTTATGATTAATCCGGAGTTTCGTCAAAACCGATTTTTGACAAGATTTTGTATCACTTATCCGAATTTGTGTAAAAAATCCAAATTTCATCACACTTATGACCCTAATTTCAAATTTCCCCTAATTCCTAAACCGAATTTATTTTTCATGGAAAATAGGAAATTAAGATTATAAGTGTGATGAAATTTAGACTTTTACACAAATCCAGATAAGTGATACAAAATCTTGTCAGAAATCGGTTTTGACGAAAATCCGGGTTAATCATAAACACAATTTAAGCAAACAAAAATTATGGTTAATTAGGGTAAGCATGGTTTATTGCTCATTGTGGAAAATTGATGAATTTTTATAGTCTGTGGGGTATATTAAAGAGAACTTTATTTTGATGTAAAATAAAGAGGTCAAAAGTTCGGGTGGAAAAATGAGGAATAGCAATAGTACAGGGGGAATTTGTCGACCCTTCACAATAACGTCATGCATGGTGCTCGAGAAGATCTTTTAGAATATAAAAATCGGTAAATGAACTGATAGGAGTGGACCCTCACCACACATACCTCTATGTCGCAGGTTTAATTATGGCGACCTTTGAGATTCGTGGTAACACATTATTTTACGTGTTTGTGTAATCAATTCCCTATCCACACAATGTTATCATGTCATTGTAGTATATATAGGGTGTCAATCCAACTGGATGTGATCCTAGCAATCTGGATGCAATGGAACTACTAATTCAAGCTAAATAAAAAGATGGGGGTTTACTAACAATTCCTAAACAAACATAACATATCAACCATGCATAAAGTAAAAACAGAATTGAAAGCAAGCATACGTAAGCAAAAGATAGACAGCTAGTGAAACGTAAACAGAAAAGCAAAATGGGTAAAATTGCAATCAAATGTAAATAGTTCCTGAGAATGAGGGTAATTGACCAGAGATCCTTTCTGAACTCCCTAAACTCCTAATATACCTCAAGCAATGAGCTACCCCTAGACAGTAGATTTATATACAACCAAGTCTAATCTCTTGATAAATAGAATCATCCTAAGAAATCACCAGACTAACTCTTGTTAACGGTACACTATCTAGTAGGCATGAAGAACCAATATACTAAAGCCAATAAGCACCCTAAACATCTAATCTCTTAGGATAGGATGTGAAAATCTCTAAAATCACCATGTTCAGACAATTCATTGAACACCTTCTGAGTGCTGAAATGCCTAAAATCATATTTCAATTGATCAGAAAGAAATCAGCATGAAGAGCTATGAAACAGAAGGGATCTATATGAAATCAAACTTAGGAGCCTAGGAGGAACAAGAAATCAACACCAGACTACCCCATCCTCAGGAACCTAAGGTAACCACTCACTACGCATGTTTGGTGCGAAATCAGAAAAACAGGAAAGCATAACTATTAAACAAGACATTCGAATCAAAGGTAAACAATGATGAAGAACAAGAATACTAAGTTGAAAACGTGATGAAGATGATGAACAACAAGAACACTAACCCAGAAAAACAGAGTAACAATGAAACAATAGCAAACCAGAGAAAGTGATCAAGGTGAAAAACAAGATTAAAAGAATAAAAACGTAGATCAACATGCACTAGATAGTTCACAATCCTAATCTAAGCATGAAAAGTAGAGAAATTAAAGGTAAACATAAACTTAAATCGAAATATGGGTTTTACATGAAGAACCAAAATAGAAAAAAGATAACCCTAAAACAAGACAAAAATGGCTAAAAATTAAAGAATGTTCGAAATGGAGGCGTTTTAGGGGTTTTATAGTGTTTTGAGAAAAGTCCTAAAACGCATAAAATAAAAAAAATGCAATGATTAAACTGGGTTTTGGTTCTGGTTAATCCTAGAACCGAGTTGGTCGGGTATGAGCTGCTAGGGCTCGAGCTGGAGTTCAAGGCATGACGAAGAGCAATCGATCCGAAGACTTGGATAATCGAGCCATATTGAAGGCGTTGGGCCGGATCGAGGTGCTTGGCCGAGATGATCGAGGTAAAGAATTCATGTGATCGAGCCGGCTTTGCCTTGTCTCGATCACGGGATCTAGGTGAACTTCTACGATCGAGCCGAAGGAGCTGGCTCGGTCGAGGCAGCTAATTGGATTAAGACGGGCTCGATCGTTGATCGAGCCAATGGAGCTGGTGATCGAGCTCGTCTAGGGAGATGGCTTGATGGTCGATTTCTTGAAGAAACTTGGCTCGATGGTGAAGTTTGTCGGGCTCGATGGTGAAGTTGGCCTGTGATCGAGCCATCTCCGAGCTTGGTTCTTTCTTTCCCTTCTCCTTGTCCAAATTCGCACTTAAGTTCTGAAAGGTTCTGAAAGTCCTGAAAAAACTCCAAAATGTATATGTATGCAAGCACTAATGCAGAACTTCCTAAAAGAATGCAAACTTACTAATAAAGTCTATGGATGCAACATATGTACAACTAAAAGATCCTTAAATGATGCTAATTAGCTTCCTAAAATCACTAAAATGCATAGACATCAGTTCGTACCTTTTGGCCTTTAAATACCCCATATTTTCCAAAGATATTACTTCCATTCTGTAAAGGTAAAAATTCACATCTCTTATATTTTTATGAATTTCTTTCGCTTTCTTCATCAAATCTTTGTAAGTTCTTGATTCGCCATGACTTCCAACTCTCAAAGGACTGTTATTAGCGATGCGATTGCTACTCGTGACATACCTATAGCTGTCGAGAGGGGGGTCAAGGTCCTTGATGTTGATTTAGGCCAAACCATCATCGTCTTCACGTAGTTGGATAAATCGATTAGGTCCGGTGATGGATAATTATGACGACTTGACAGCGTTGATATGATAAAGTCGATGAATGAGAGTGTATCTTCGCTTATCTCATGCATGCGGCTTACGGGAGTTACTGAGTTCAAGATTCCATTACCAGAGGAACGACCATGGATAGCCCTGCCCGCTTATTTTTCTATTTTTTAGGAGTATTTTGATCATGTCGGGCTTTGGTTTCCTTCCCTAAACTTTTGATAGCGTACTACTATGCACACCGTGGAGTCACTGTATCTTAGTTAATGCTTGGAGGGGTTAGCAGCATGGTGATCGCGCTTAACCAAGCTGCCAAAATAGATCTGACCCTTGATGTAGATACATTTGAAGCAGTTTTGATTTTGATATATATAATAAGAATATCGAAGGGGTCAGTTTCCACATTGGCTTTACTACATTCGCTTTGTTCCTCTGTATAAACTTCTGTTGAGCTCCCCAAGCAAGGTTAACAACTGGAAAGATCGATACTTCTTTATGAAAGCAGACCTCCAGTCTATCCCCAAGGTTCATCGTTCTCCATCACAACACTGGTCACAGAGCATGGGTAGAGTGTTAGGGGTATTCTTTTATTGGTTGAAGATGTTCGTATACTAACATGGATTTTTTTCATTTTCCATACCCCATTGTTCCTATATCATACCTTCTCCAAGTTTGACTGAAAACCTCAGGCGTTTCTAGGAGATCGAAGTGATTTAGTGGGTGGACTTTACCTTGGAGAAAGTTCAAAAGATAAGGTCACAAGTAGCGGCAACCTCGTAGGACCTTCATGCAGCCTGCATTAATCGAAAAGTAGAGCTGATGAGACAAGGTGTAATTCGGCCGATGTGAATGGTGGATTATACTGTCGAGTTCAAGCAGGTTGTGCCCACATCGCCGAAAAATACTTCCTGATGTTATGAACAATGGACATTTTTGGGCAAGACTGATACGCCAACAACTCAATCTTCCTCGAGTGGTGTGAGTAATAGGTAGTCGCCCTTGGAGATCGTCATAGTTTCCTTCCACACCTCAGATCCCTCTTGCGAAAGACCAAGGAAAGGGGATCCAAATATACGTCGACAAAAAAGGGAAGGTGTCAAATTTTGGTTTACCTATAAGCAACCATTTTCTTAAGATTGGTGCGTCGATCGATTTTCTTGCCGCAACCAATGTGGAATCAATCATCGATCTGACCGCCCTAGCGTCAATCGTTACCGATGTCGTAACAACAACTACAATGTCTACCAAACTTCCTTGACCTTCTGACCTCGGGCCTCATGTTGGCATAGTTTTTATGCACTTTTCCCATCTGGATGTCGAGGCCTTTATGCTAGACATGGATGCATGCACATATTTCGTGAGACAAGTTAAAGGCTCATGTCGTCCCCCTCTCTCTCCCTCTGACATGAACTTTGGTTATCTGTATAAGACAGGCTCCGAAGAAATTGTCAAGGTTTGTTTGTTCTTCCTGGATTGTTTGCTTTTTATTTTGCGCAACTGACATCGTTTGGTCTATAGTTCTTGTCGTCCTTTAATAGTCTGGTGAACATGTACGGTCGTTAGAGTAATTCGTATAAGAACCATACTCATGCTTTGAGAGACCAATTTGACAAGTAAACGCAGAGGATGGCTGAACTTGACGAACTCAATAAGATGGATACTGCCTCAGGGGAAGAAAGCCAAGCTGACAAGAGGAAGATCGAGGTTATGGAGGAGGAGGTTAGGAGATCGATGTTATGAAGAGATCGATGTTTTGAAGGCCGATCTTGCAAGGGTCCGAGAATCGAGGGCCAAGATTGACCAGTTTTTAAGGATCAGACAGAGCGACATCAAAACAAATGTGAAGTTTCTACGAAGGCCAAAGAAAAACTTGTGGCCAAGTTCAAGGCGATGCTTTCGAAGATTCGGACTCATGTTATCTCGCGAGAGGTAGCGGAGTATAACACCACGATATAGAGCCGAATTCGAAGCTCAATCGACCTTATAAATGTGATTTGGGGAGGTGGAGAAGAGGCGTTAAACCATTTTTTGGCGAAAGCGCTAGTAGGTATGGCCATATGGGAGTTGAAGTATCGTGATGAGAACATCGTCGTGCTAAATGAAGAGGATATTTGGCTTTCCCTTTCCTTTAAATAATTTGGATTGAACATCGATGTAATGACCTCAAAAACGATTGATGGACTTAGGGTGTCGAATTTGGAGGTCGGTACGGGATCCGGTAATAATATATCGGATCTCGATACAAATAATGTGGATGCTGCTGGACGTAAAGGAACAAGTAGAACTCGACATGATGGTGTTGTTCCCCTCGGAACATCAACCGAAGTAGCTGTTGAATGAGGTCACACCATTGCTGAAGAGAATGCCGAGAAGACTATTAATGAAGATGAATAATTTCTCCCTCTCTTCTAGTTCCATCGCTTTCTTGTTTTCTTTTATTTTTGTTCGCATTTTAAGACATGGTTCCCCTTCGCGAGAGGAGGTCGGATACGACCACTGTAAAAATTTGAAAGCGTGATATGTTCATTTGGCTATTTTGTGGTTTCAATTTTTTGCATTTTGGATTGCGTAGCAGTAGGTGACTTAATGAGTAACAATAACAAACTTGACGAGTTTATTCCATGATCTAAGTTTCAAAAAAAATTAATGGTTTTGACAGTGTTCGGGAGAAGTATTAGTGATGAGAATGTGTGTACTCCGAATATTTCTTGAAGAGTATCTGATTCCTGAGCTACTTCTCGATAACCGAGGTAGATATTTGTCTGTTTACATAATTCCCTTTAAATTTTAGTTATAAAGTTGTCACTTCATTACCAGAAAATTAACCAACTTTGCAGTAAATTAATATATCAGTCTTTGGGGAACTCGTATGTTGACTGAGAAAGTGTGAGATATATGCGAGTCGGAACTCATTAGACATGTTTAGCAAAGTCGAGCTCAAAAAGACGTGTTCCTTTATAATAATCACGGTGACTTGCGATCGTTGTTGCGATAACTATTTTCGGATATTAATAAGGAAACTGATGTAACATCGTCTCATTCATTTTAATAACAGAGAGATTCATATCTCCCCCGCCCTTTCTTTTTTTTTTGGGGGGGGGAGGACAGTTGAACCTCGTCGAGGCTGCCTACATACCCAAATTTTGGGATCAAGCCATCCGTAGGTTTAAAAAAAAAAAAAAATTTCTTCAACTTTCGAGCATTCCAGGAGTTTGGAGTCGGTTTGCCTGCCATTGTCATGATTTCGTAAACTTTATCTTGGACGACTCGGGACATCAGGTATGAGCCTTCCCACCTTGCTCTGAGCTTTCCGGATTTATGCTCAGTAGTATTAGCAAAAGTTTCGCGAAGTACCAAGTCTCCTTCGACGAACCGTCGTGTTTTGACGTTTCAGTTATAGTATCGGGCCAGTTGATTGGTAGTTCTGTATTCGTAGTAAGGCTTTGTCTCGTTCTTCTTCGAGAATGTTGAGGTGGTTTTCTAAGAGTTTTTTGTTGAGATTGATGTTTCTTGGCATGATTGCTCGACGAATCATGTTCACGTTGACCTCGGCAGGGACGAAGGCTTTGATCCCATGGGATAAGGGAAAATGAGTTCGTTTTTTTGCATGCAAAGGTGTTGTTTGGTACGACCAAAGTACGCCATCGAGTTTGTCTGCCCAGAGACCTTTAATTTTCTCTAAGCTCTTTCTAAGACCATCTATGATTGCTTTATTTGTAGCTTCGGCTTTGCTGTTGCTTTTGGGGTAGCGTGGTGTAGCCTAATCTAGATTGATCTTCCATAGTTCGCAGAAGTTGACGAACACGTTTGAGGAGAAGTTGGTGTAGTTTTCCGTGAAGATCTCATACGATAGTCTGTATCGACATATGATGTTTTTCTAAACAAATCTTATAACTTCGTCGACTGGTATCTCTGAGTAGGCTTCAGATTCGACCCATTTGGTGAAATAGTCGGTCATGACAAGTAAGTATTTCTTGTTCCTTGATTTGGGGAAGGGGCCAACGACATCCATTCCCCAACGCATGAACAAGTATACGGTTATTATCGATCTGAGAATTTTGGTAGGTCTGTGGTTAAGCGGTGCCTGCCGTTGACATTGCTTGCGGTGTTGGGCGTAGTTGTAGCAATCAATGGTCATGGTCGGCCAATAGTGGTCGTGTCATCTTATCCTAAGAGCAAGAGAACGTCCTCCAGAGTGGTTACCGCCGGCGCCTTCGTGAGTTTTGTACATGACTCTCGTGCCTTCTTCCTTACTAACGCATGTGAGGAGTATACCATGTGCGGTTTTCTGATATAAGGCTTGAATGTACGGTGTAGTTCGTGCTTTGTGCTTTGAGGCGGTGTGCATGCTATTTGTCATTTGGGACAGTCACTGTGAGTAAATAATTGAGGTTCTCGACTCACCAGTTGTTATTATTATTCTTGTCGGTGTTCATACTTGTATCTAGTCGATGTTGATCACTATGATGATGTCGGGATGTATACTTGGTTGCTTAATCACCTCGATGGGGATTCTTATCAGATCTTTTGGTCTCGACGCGATTGCAGCCAACGCATCGGTGATCTGGTTCTCGGTATCTTGATGATTTTGAAAAACGTCAAAATGTGTGGTGATCTGCTTGAGGATGGTGAGGAATTTGTCCATTCGCTCATTTTTGGCATCCAAATCTCCATTAAATTAACTGGCAACTAGCCCGGAGTCGCGGAAAGCATTGACTTGATTGGTGTCGAGTCATTTTGCAAGGTGTAAGCCAGCAATGATAGCCTCTTATTCTGCCTTATTGTTGGACCCCGTGAGTCCGAGGTAGAATGATTTCTCCAGGACCTTGCACGTGGGTGACTCGAGTTGGATGTTGTTGTTAGCGCCCCGTCAGCAGGAAGATCCTTCGACGTAAAGCTTCCAGATTTTCTCGCTTGTCTTGTTGTTGACAAGTTCATATGGTATTTCTTCGATGAAGTTTTCCAGTACCTGAAATTTGGCGCTTATTCATCTATGATATTTTATATCGTACTCACTAAGCTCAATCTCCGATTTTACCATTCGTCCAGATTGTGTCGGGCTATGCAAGATAGTTCGGATTGGATAAGTCGTTAGTACAGCGATAGGGTGGGATTGAAAATATGGGTGCAATGTGCCGTGGTGACGAAATTCTACGTCAATTCCTAATTACACTATCATATCGTTGTAGTGGTCATAGGTGTCAAT
>OVBE01007241.1:180-18719 GCA_900406425.1 Iberis pinnata
TCCATGGACAGACCGATCGGTCTCTTTCTCCGGACAGCTTTCGGATCGATCGGTCCATAGACGGATTGATCGGTCCAAAAGTCTCTGTTACTTCGGTAATTCGGATCGATCGGTCCATAGATGGACCGATCGGTCTGAATCTGTTTTGTCTTCAAATCTTCATTTTTCGTCGATCTAATCCCAGATCGACTCTTCGTTTCTTCATTAAGCCAGATTCCATCCGAAAATGCAGCAATTCAGCACGTTTTATCCAAAATAGACCCGAACACCTGAAAGTCTTAGAAAAATCCAGTTTTACAAAGAAAATGCTCAGATAATACAAGTTTAGCAGGCATAAATGCCTACTAAAATGCATTAAATCTGAGTAATATCAGAAACTCAATATAAAGTGACAATAAAGGCAGTAAGATCAGATAATACTCCAGAACTAAAATTTACAGATTTATATAAAAAGAAAGACATAATTGCTTTTCATTCCTTTCCTTAGACTCCTGAACAAAATTCAGTGGTTGAACGAAAGCACCAACACATTTTAAATGTGGCAAGGGCTTTGATGTTTCAATCTCACACACCTCTAGTGTATTGGGGAGAATGTGTATTGACTGCTGTGTTTCTCATCAACAGATTGCCTTCCCTTCTCCTCAAGAATAGATCGCCATTTGAATTAATAACTGGAAAGAAACCAGAATATGGTAATTTGAAAGTTTTTGGATGCTTGGCTTATTGTTCTACTTCTCCAAAGAACAGAATTAAGTTTCAACCACGTTCAAGACCTTGTGTTTTCATGGGCTATCCAGCTGGTTACAAAGGATATAAACTTCTTGATGTGGAATCTAATCAGTTTTACATCTCACGAAATGTCATCTTTCATGAGACAATCTTCCCCTTTGCTGCAAATCAAGCTCCTGTGTATAATGATTTCTTCAGTTCTAGTTCACCTAATTCTTCAACTCTTGGTGTTCATGATTTTGTTTTGCAGTCTGCTAATTCTGACTCAGGGGTTTCTCATCCTATGGCTTCTTATCTCACATATGATCATCTGTCTAATGCCTATAAGACATATGTTGGTGCTTTAACTCTTCATCCTGAGCCTAAGTCCTTTCATCAAGCTAAAAAGTTTGATGAATGGTTGCAAGCCATCAATGAAGAATTGGTGGCGCTTGAAAGCACTCATACGTGGGATATCTGCTCTTTGCCTCCTGATAAATGTGCAATAGGTTGTAAGTGGGTTTATAAGCTAAAACTCTTTGCTGATGGTAGTTTGGAGAGACACAAAGCAAGGCTGGTTGCTAAGAGTTATACCCAACAAGAAGGCATTGATTTTGTTGAGACTTTTTCACCAGTAGCCAAGATGACTACAGTCAAAACATTACTTGCTGTTGTTGCTGCTAAGAACTGGAGTCTTAATCAACTAGACATTTCTAATGCTTTTCTTAATGGGGGAGCTTAATGAGGAGATTTATATGCAGTTACCTCCAGGATATACACCTAAAGAGGGGGAAATTCTACCACCTAATGTTGTTTGTAAGTTGAAGAAAAGCTTATATGGCTTGAAGCAGGCATCTAGACAGTGGTTCTTGAAATTTAATGATGTTTTACTTCATCTTGGCTTTCGTAAATCTCAAACAGATCACACATTGTTTGTGAAGTCTGCTAATGGTACTTTTTTGGCTGTCCTGGTGTATGTAGATGATATTATACTGGCCAACAATAATGATTTGGAGGTTGGGACTGTTATTTCTGGTTTAAAGGCATCTTTTAAGCTCCGTGATTTAGGTGCTTTGAAGTACTTCTTGGGACTAGAAATAGCACGTTCTAGTGCAGGTATCTCTTTTTGTCAGCGCAAATACGTTTTGGAATTGCTTGAGGAAACTGGCTTGCTGGCTTGTAAACCTTCTAGTGTTCTTATGGATCCAAGTATAAAATTGTCTCAGGATTCTTCTGAACCTCTTGTTGATGATCCAAGTCTGTACAGAAAGTTAGTAGGCCGCATGATGTATCTAACAATCACTCGTCCTGATATCACCTATGCTATCAACAAGTTATGTCAATTCTCTTCATCTCCAAAGCTTTCTCATCTCAAAGCTGCATACAAATTTTTGCATTATGTGAAGGGTAATATTGGCTTGGGTCTGTTCTATTCTTCCACATCCGATCTTCAACTCCAGGCTTTCACAGATGCAGATTGGGCATCCTGTGTTGATACTCGTCGTTCAACTTCTGGCTATTGTATGTTCTTAGGGACTGCTTTGCTATCTTGGAAATCCAAGAAACATGATACTATTTCTCACTCTTCTGCAGAGTCTGAGTACAGGGCAATGGCATTTGCTGTTAAGGTGGTCATTTGGCTGGTTAATTTGTTAACATAATTGCAGGTTCCTCAGTCTTCACCTGTTCCTTTCTTCTGTGATTCAATGGCTGCCATACACATTGCTAATAATCCTGTCTTTCATGAGAGGACTAAGCATGTGGACTTAGATTGTCATCAAGTGAGGGATCGTGTTCTAAGTGGTTTGATCAAGACACTTCATGTTCGTACTGATTCTCAGCTTGCTGATGTATTCACTAAACCTCCCTTTCCAAATCAGTTTACTTCTCTTCTTGGCAAGATGTCACTCATTTCCATTTTTGTGCCATCTTGAGGGGGAATATTAGATGTTAAATTGATTTTGGTGTAAACCGGTTCTGTATAAACCGGTTCGAGTTATTTCTGTTGGTTCAATTCATTTCGTATAAATGTATTGTTTTATGAACAATTGAGAATTAATGGAAGTAACAGATTCTTTACTCTTTTCTTCTTCAACATTTCTGTTACAACTAATATAGACCATCTCCAATGAGAGATGTTATGGAGTTGTTAAATATGTTTCTTAAGAAAAAAAGCTTAAAAATAAATAAAAGGTAAAAAACAAGTACAAAACCGATTCTTATTTAAAGCTTTTTAGAACTTTTATAGAAACTCATATATGACGTTTTCAGAGTGGTTGTTTGAAAATAAATTGATTGAGTTTTCTCTCCGGATATAGAGCCGGTCATCATCCTCCAACTGCAACAGATGTTGCATATACACAGTCGTCGAACCCGAACTCTTCTTTCGTATTAGGGCGACCAATCCAAGGTTTCGTTTTTTTAATTCTCTGTCTCATGTGTATTTTATCCCCATCGAAAAAAATTTGTGATGATTTGATTCGTTGATTTTCTATTTAGTATGTAACTCAATTTTTTCCAATAATCTGTAACTTCTCAAAATTGATATGATTTAGTTACAAATTTTACCCCTTTGGTTATCAAACTCATACAATTTTTCCTGTATTCTTAGGACTAAGCGAAGATCATCTTCGGGAAGCTATTTAACGGGAGATACCACCATTGGAGTGTAAAATATGGAATAGAGACTCAAAAGAAATTAGATAGCAAATTGATTATCTTATTCGACTTGATAGAGGTACAACTCTATTTATAATCAGATTGCAACTTATTGCCTTAAGGTTCGGAACTACTTAAAACTAAGTCAAACAATTAACAGAAAGAAACGTGCTCATAATAATCGCACATTATTGAACTAAAATTGACTCAAACTCTGACCAATTCAAATCATAAGACCCGTTATTCCTAACACATTCTCCCTTAAACTAAAACCTCTCGGTTTAATTTACTCTAGGAACTTCACAGACTCCAAGCATGTCTCGCAGCTTCTCGAAAGTGTCCATCTTCAGTGGCTTTGTCAAGATATCTACAATTTGATTCTATGTGCTACAATTTACCAATTCTTCATCCTTGATAAGATTTCTAAGGAAGTGAAACCTTACATCAATGTGATTTCTTCTCTAATGTATGACCAGATTCTTCGACAACTTGATTGTAGACATGTTATCACAATACTACTCTCTCATTCCCCTTGAATTACTCTAATACTCTCCAAAATTCTCCTTAGCCATATGATTTCATATATGCTTTAAACTCTTCCACCATGTGTGAATTACTTCATGCCACAATCATATCATGTACATATAAAGAAACAATCAACAAGTTACCTTCAATATTAGTTATGATGAACAATGTCGGTTCATGTGGACTATTCTCTAACCCTTTCTCTGTAAAGTATTTTTCAATACGACTATACCAGGCTCTCAACGCTTGTTTGAGCCCATACAATGCCTTCTTGAGCTTGTATACTTACAATTCATGACCTTTCTTCTCATATCCTTTCGGTTGATCAACGTACATTGTCTTCGTAATTTCTCTGTACAAAAACGCACTTATTACGTCGAGTTGATAAAATTTCAAGCCCTTTTGTGCTATTACTGCTACAATCGCTCTAATAGTGTCCCATCTTGCAACTTGTGCGAATACTTCAGTGTAATCTACACCATAATTTTGAGCATAGCCCTTAGCTACTAACCTTGCTTTGCATTTATCTACTTCTCCAGTTTCATTTAGCTTTGTTTTAAAGATCCACTTCACTCCAATCGCATTGACTCCATGTGGTAAGTTACAGAGTTCCCAAGATTCATTCTTCTCAATGGATTCAATCTCACGGTCCATTGCTTCTCTCCACTTTTCTTCTTGGACTGCTTCCTCGAAACTTGATGGGTCTGTAATTGCCAAGAAAAGACCAAACACCTCAGCAAAGTTCACCAATCCTTCTTCATCATCTGATAATCCTTCACCACTTACATTTTCCTGCATCCAGATTGGAGTTGACCTAGATCTTTCTCCTTGATGAACTTGATCTGCTACAACTGGTTCTAAGTTCTCATCATTGTCATCTTCTCTTTCTGCTTCATTCTCAGAATTGTCATCATCTCCATAGTAAAAAATGTTTGAATCCTCCCTTGATTCACTACTCCATCCCATTCAACATCTTCATCAAACACCACATCTCTGCTTATAATGATTTTATCTTTCACAAGTTCATATAATTTGTATGCCTTGGACTCTTCACTCACTTCGAACATAACACACTTCACGCTTTTGTCGTCCAACTTCTTTCGATTCTCCTTTGGAATATGAGCATAAGCAATACACCCAAATAGTTTGATATGGCTTATAGAGGGAGTATAACCACTCCAAGCTTCTACAGGAGTCACATCCTTTAGTGATGTCGTAAGGCTCCTATTTAGGACATAGACACTCCAATTTACTGCTTCATGCCATAACTTCTTTGGCACATTCTTTCCTTTCATTATGCTGCGAATCATGTTGAGCATTGTTCTGTTTTTCCTCTCCGCAACACCATTTTGTTGTGGAGTGTAAGCTGCTGTCAATTATCGTTGAATACTAAGGCTAGCACACAACTCTTTAAACTCATTTTAGGTATATTCTCCTTTCATGTATGCTCACAAACACTTAATTAGTAGCCCTGTTTCTCTTTCAACAAAGGATTTAAATCTCTTGAATGCATCAATGGCCTTAGATTTCTCACATAAGAAGTAAACCCAACATTTCCTTGAAAAATCATCGATAAATGTGATTATGTACTTCTTCAAACTGTTGGATTCATGTGTAAATGGACCACATAAATCAGAATGAATCAGTTGCAGCTTCTGAACAGCTCTCTGATTACTCTTTTTAGGAATTGCATCTCATTGTTGCTTTCCATTTAAGCAATCTTCACAAAGCTTTCCCGAAGCTTTGATTTCTGGTAACCCTTTCACCATGTTTCCATTCTTCAATTCCATTAGACGTGTGTACCTCAAGTGACCATATCGACAATGCCATAGAAAAGCGTTATCTTCTGATGTAGTCTTAAAATATGTGGCCTCTCTTGGCATTTTCTTTGCAGTAACTATGAACATACGATTAGCCGTCATGGCTACCTCCATGATGAAGCATTTGGATGGATGGTACGTACGACACACTCCATTCTGCATCAAAAATGAAATCCCCTTTAAAGAAGTTGTCCGATGCTCAAAAGATTATTCTTCAACTCAGGAATGTAATAAACATTTGCAACTGTGTGTGACACACCATAAACTTACATTCTCACGTTTCCACTTCCCATGACTGCCATTTTTGAATTGTCTTCAAGCTTGACATGATGCTTGTAATTTTCATCGATGTCACAGAACCATTCTTTGTCTCCACACAAGTGATTACTACATCCCGAGTCAAGGAACCACATCTTCTCCTTCTTTTCAACCTCCACATACGCCATTAGAGCCATCTCTTCTGTTCATCAAACTCTGCATAATTGGCATTGTTCTCCCAACTTGGACACTCGTATTGATAATGTCCCAACATACGACATTTCTAGCATTCAATCAAGGCTTTGTTGACTGCTCCCCTACTTGATCCTCTTCCTCCTCTTCCTATACTAGCTCCTCGGAATCCTCCTCTTCCTCGATATGATTGTTTTTCTCTCCCTGGTTCTTTTTCTCCTGTAACATGCATCACATGTTCTTTATTTCCTTCTTTCTAAGCTTTTGTTCATGAACAAGAAGTGAACTTTGAAGTTCATCAATCGTGAGCTCTCTGATATTCTTAGATTCTTCAATAGCACATAATATGTATTAATATGTATGTGAATCTCTCCGACAGAGTTCGCAACACCTTCTCCACCACCTTAGTATCATGCATGTTTTCTCCGAGATTTCTCATATCGTTGGCCACGATCATCACTCTTGAGAAATACTCTGTTACACTTTCACCATTCTTCATTTCAAGAATTTCAAATTCTCTCCACATTCGTTGAAGCTGTGCACTCTGCACACGCTCATTACCCTAAAACTTTTCTTGCATAGAACTCCATAACTCCTTGGAACTATTCTTCTGCAAGATCTGCTTCAGAATCACCATATCAATGGCATCAAAAAGGTAATTCTTCACCTTGAGGTCTTTGAGTTTCAACTCTGCTAACTCTGATCTTTGCTGACCATTTAGCACCGTTCCGTGAGGCTGCACTGGTACACCATCTTCGATCAGATTTCATCATTCCTTAGATCGCAACAAATTCTCCATCAATATGGCTCAATGTTCGTAGTCTCCGTCGAACTTTGGTATGCTCAACAATCCTTCTTTTTCATAACTCATAGTGTTATCTCTCTTGTTTGTTCTGATACCAAATGTAAAATATGGAACAGAGACTAAAAAAAATTAGATAGCAAACTGATTATCTTATTCGACTTGATAGAGGTACAACTCTATTTATAATCAGATTGCAACTAATTGCCTTAAAGTCCGGAACTACTAAACTAAGTCAAACAATTAATAGAAAGAAACGTGCTCATAATAATCGCACATTATTGAACCAAAATTGACTCAAACTTTGACCAATTCAAATCATAAGACCCATTATTTCTAACATGGAGATGCTCTTAGGCTCGAGAAGTAATGCATTATACATAAATACATCAAAAACACGCATATGTCCGGATCGTAAAGAAAGAAGTTGGTGGGACAAGAACGGAGACTACTCTTTGGTCACCAAGTAATTTTGCCTCCACGTTTTTTGTATCACGTTTGTCATATACAGATACAACCACATGAGTTTTTTTTGTTTGTTACCTGGTACACTCTAATCTAGATCTAAACTTATATGGCAAGTCACTTGTCGTCTACTGTTCAACAACAACAACAAAAAAACTAAAAAAGAAAAAGCTTCGTTGTACTATACCATCGTTTTTGTTTCACCATATCAGCTTAGAAGGACAAGTACAACCGATGTAATTATATCGTCGTCATGCTAATATCAGGATCAGTAACTACTAAATAATATTTAGCTTTTAATCGCTAATATTCTCTCATCATCATCACTTACCATATTATTGCTGATATGAGAAACTTCAACATATCTTAAAATTGACGATTTATCGTACATACAACGAGAATAAAACAATCTAATATGATAAATTTCCAAGTACAATAAATATGTCAACGAAAGTACGAACACTCTAAAAGGACGTGGTACATACATCCTCACCGTCTTTCACCGTGTCGCCGGAAAACAACAGCTACACTCATAAGCACAAGGCCGTTCCGGTAGGGCTTCACACGAGTGAATTATAAAGCCATCGTCCAAAGCTGCCTCTCCAAGCGGTCCCCAACATTCGACCTTATTGAACTCGGGTATGTTTGAATGAAAATACACCCATACAAGAGCTTCTTGTAGATCAGGATAGTTCTTTAGCAAACTCTCATCTCCATGTACAAAAGCTTTTAATACCTGCACTAATATATCTATATTATCAATATACCTTACTAATTAAACTTTATATCCTATAAAAGGATCAGAATAATCATATACTAAGATATTTATACATATTTTTGTTACCATTGGTAATTCTTTGCGAAATATGAAATATCGAAGTTGTGCAATGAGATCCAAAAGAAAATGGCCGCCACTAATGTGACAATGAACATGAAGTGACATTTGGCGTTTCACTTTCTTCCACTCGGCTACTACTTCATCTCTGTACAATCTGTTTGCCCATCCCTGAAGCTGGTACAAGCACAAAACAATCACAAGCTTGTAACTTTAAACCCTCAAAAAGTAAACTTGGTAAACTCTTATTTTAGCAAGATAAATGATAATTAATAAGTTACCTGAGAATTGTTAATAGAGTGAGAGATAGCTAGAGTTAGTTTGGCAGTGATATCATTGTGAGTGAGAGTGTAAGTTCTTGGAAGCTTCGAAGGATGCTTCTTCTCATCAACTCCTAAGAACATGACCTCCAGTTTAGAAGCTTCGAAAATCGCCTCTCCAAATAATCTTGCAACCTTTAAGCCATTTCAAAAGTATTAAAGGAAGTTATGATACGCTCAGATGTGTGCATTTGTGTGGTGGTGAAACAAAGACTCAGAATCACACGAAACAGAGATTTGATAAAACAGAATATACATTGTTCGTTTATGGAAAGGATTAGGATTATTACAGGAATAATAGATCGGTTCTTCCTCTTGGGTCTTCTAGTTTTGGTAATGAGTGAGCTACTACTGGCTTGTTTATCTACGAAATCTGGATTGAGCTTTGTTGGGACTAAAAGATTTGCCATCAAACTACGCATCTTACTCTCAAAATTGTAGAGGCCAGACAGGAAGAAAGAAAACAATAAGAAGCAAAAACTGTATAAATTTTTCTGCTAGACTTTATGCCAAAACCTTTGTATTTATCTTGTGTTTTGCCGACCATAATAAAAACAAAATAACCTAATATAGGAAATTTATTCAACCGAAACACACTTACATATCTAAGGCTATTTACAAAACTGTAAATACATCCAAATCATATAGTACTGACATTTTTTCCCCAGCTAGTACTTAACAATTGTCATTTACAATTAACTATTAACCACCAAAACAAACAAACAAACAAACTTCACCAAATAATAAAAAGATAAAAACATTTTATTTGAGATCAATCACTTCAATTTCTCCGGACTAGGCAATCCGATATCTTCTGCTTTACTATGTTGATAGTGTCGATAAGACCATGGGATTGTGCTAACAGATGGAAAGCAACATTTGCATTCTTCACGACATGGTAGCTCCGGAAGATTTTCACATTCTTTTCGGGTTCGATTTCCTTCGTGCTTATGCTCCGTGGCCTCCCAAAGCGGACCCCAACATTCGACCTTGTTATACTCCGGGTTGTTTGAATGGAAATAAACCCAAACAAGAGAATCTTGTAGCTCAGGGTAGTTATTCAACAAGTTCCCATCTCCATGAACAAATGCCTTTAGTACCTATCATTCAATAGGTCCAATATAGTTAAGACATTGAATGTAGTATACAAATCTTAAAACTGAATTATTGTAGCCAAAACAACTAAACAAAACATTTTACTAAGATATACTAAAATTAGTTTAAGATTAACACTTCTAATGAATATTGTTTGCCCTATCAATAGCTTATGCTCTAGATTATCCTTAGACCGGCCTTGTACATACCAGACACAAAATATAAGTTTTCTTATAGCCAAACTATTCCCTGACGGGAAGCTGCTGGGATTCAGGATTCAGACGCATAATTTTTATATGCATTAAAAAGCATCAATTTTAGTTTTTATGGGGATTTTTTGGAACGGGTTCGATCTTCATCCTGTGTTAAAGGTATCATTTTTGTTTTCGATTTTAAGCATCAAATACCTTATACCTTAGGACCAGCACTGCTATTGAAGACTAGTTTCCCAACATACATGACCATACAAACTCCATAGTGACCAAAAGTAGACAAAACTGAAAACAAACTGAAGCATAACCACTTACCACGGGTAATTCTTTGCAAAAGATGTAGTATCGAAGCTTGGCTATAAGATCCAATAGGAAATGGCCTCCACTTATGTGGCAATGAACGTGAAGTGACATTTTACCTTTCACTTTCTTCCACTCGGCCACTACTTCATCCCGGAACAACCTATTAGCCCATCCTTGCAACTTGTGAAACCACCGACCCAAAAACTTAAGTTAGTCTTTGAAACACTAACTCCTATAAACTTATACACTCTAACGAACCTGAGAATTATTAATTGATTGAGAAATAGCTAAAGTTAGTTTAGCGGTTATGTCACTGTGAGTTAGAGTGTAAGTTCTTGGGAGCTTTGCTGGATGCTTCTTCTCATCAACTCCTAAGAATAATACTTTCAATTTGGAGGCTTCAAAAATTGCCGGTCCAAATAGTCTTGCAACCTTTCAACATAAAGAATAATAAAATCTTTAATCAAGCTAATATTCAAATAAGTCAAAGTCAAATCCCTAATCATTAGGTTACACAAAGAAATAGCCCTAAAAAACAGAGCACACAAAACAGAGTATATGAAAACAGAATTTTCACAGGAAAAAGAAGATTAGAGATCCTTACAGGAACAATAGGTCTGTTTTTGATTTTAGATCTTCTATTAGTATTCATAAAGAGGGAGCTAGTGCTCTGTTTTTGTAAAACAGCTGGTTTCATCTTCGTCGGAAGTAAAAGATTTGCGGCCAAACTACACATCTCTGATTGATTGAAATATCTTAAATACAGAGACCCTTCAAGGAGAACTCTATAAAATCTCACGCTATTCTTGCGTGTAACCCACAAAATCAAGGCTTGTAACTTTAAGACTTGAAAAAATATCGAGCTTGCTTTCGCTTTCAGTTTAACTTTCTTCTTCCGCGAATTGAGGAGTTTTTTTTTTTTTCTTCTTTTTCTTTGATGTTGCGTGTTGGGTTAAATATACGAAGGATGCTTGTATTTCTAGATTAATCATATCAAAAACACACTTTGAGAGTGACACGTGGCGTCCACCTTCTCAAATGCATGAGGTAGCATGTGTCGTCACATTAAGGCGCACACGTTGAAGGGATGAGTTTCTCCGGCTAACCATCCACCGTTCGGATTTTTGAACATACAAACAAGAGAGGTTCAAATGTATTCTTTAATTGTTGGTGAATTCATTTAGGTTTAAATAAATTATTATCATCATAAAAAAAAAAAAAAATGAAAAAAGAGAAGAGAGGTTTGGTTCTTTGCCGAATATTAGATTTTTCCGGTTCTACAATCGAATGCCTTCGCCAACATGATTTCTTTTTCCACTTTAACCCACATGATCTATGATTATTAATATACAGATTAAATTCCTATTTCGATTAAAAAAGTAATATAATTTATCTTATAATAATAATAATCCAATTTAATGGAAAAAATGTCATTTGTAGAGGTGTGACTTGTAGAAGTGTGACTTTTTTTTATTTTAAATTTATATTAAATTGAAATTTAGTTTTTTTTTATGGAATGATGTGTGATTTTTTTTTTAATAACTTTTATATTAAATTGAAATTTATTTTTATTTTAATAGAAGAGTGCAATTTGAAGATGTGCGACTTACTTTTTTGTATTTTAGAAATTTAGTTTTATTTGAATGGAAGGGTGCAACTTGAAGAGGTGTGACTTACCTTTTTGTATTTTAAATGTGATTTTATTTTTTTAAATAATTTTATATTAAATTAAAATTTAGATTTATTTTTATGGAATGCGTGCCATTTGAAGAGGTGTGACTTTATTTTTATAACTTTTATATTAAACTAAAATTTAGTTTTATTTTAATGGAAGGGTGCAACTTGAAGATGTGTGACTTACTTTTTTTTATAAATTAAATTTTAGTTTTATTAAGGTCTTTTGACATTTTTTTTTATGTGTAACTACTTTTTTTGAATGTATGATTTTTCTTCAAATGGTGCCTTTTAATAGTTGTGACTTTTATGTTGTGTCTTTTCATTCATATATAAATAGTTAATTGTATTGTTGTTCATTTGTTAATTAAGAAATTTTTTGGCTAAGAATTATTTTGTCATAAAAACCATAGTTCAGATTCTGAAACCAAAAGAAATATTAGTTATAGTTTCTTTTCTTCTTCGTCTTTGTTGTTTCACAATTAATTTGAGAACTTAGGATTGATGGAAAGAAATATTAGCCATAGTTTCGATTCTTCTTCTTATTTGTTGGTACATAATTGGTTTGAGAATTTAGGATTGATGATCATTGTTTTTGTTTATGTTGAGTTTTTTGAGCATTTCTAGCATGCAATTAAGAAAATAATATATCAAAATTGAAATGTTTGAGTTTATGAACATGAAGAAATTTAGAGAAAAAAAAAATCAATGGTATTTAAGATGCTTCGGAAAGAGTAAAGTTCCTCTCTGTTTACCTTAAACAGTTTTGAGTTATTTTGTTAGCATTCGTGGTGCAACCGTCATTGACATAAGTTCTTGAAATAGCAACTTGCAAATATATGATATGTGAATCTGTTTTATTCTTGCAACATCTGCATTCAAAAGAATTTTTTTCAGAGTTGCAAAAGCGAAAGTCCCCAAACATCACATACATTTTCTTTCAAAAAATAATGATAGTTTGTTGTCTTTCTATAGATGTTTTTTTTATGTCATGTTTGGTGTATAGAACAAAAGTAACAATCCTATTTAAAGGAATGGGTGCCACTAAAAAAATGTTGTCTTCTTTTTAATATTTTTAATTAAATTAAAATTTAGTTTTATTAACGAAGATTTATCTTTTGTGGAGGTTTTGGTTTTTATTCATGATTTTTTTTTGGTTCAATTGCTTTATCAAATTGTTTATATATTTTACTAGAGGATCATATATTTTTATTTTACCTAATTAAAAGTCTAATGATTACAAGATGTTTGTATTTTTAAAATAATGATGATGGGTAGTTGTTTTTCTATGGATGTTTATATTTTCTTTTGATTTCTCAAAAGTTTTTTATTAAACAGGTGCTAATAAAGATGTATGATTTTCAATTTTTAATAAATGAAATTTAGTGTTTTTTATGGAAAATGTGTCTTTTGTGGAAATTATAGTAAGTTCATGTCTTTTATTCAATTTTTTATAATTTTTTAATAATTAAAATTTAGTGTTATTTATGAAAGAAGTGTCTTTTATGGAAATTATATTGTGTTCATGTCTTTTAATTATTTCATTTAAAATTTTTCTTATAATAATAACAATTCAATTTAATGGAAAGGGTGCCCCATTTGTAGATGTGTGATTTTTTTCTAAAATTTTTTAAAATTAAATTGAAATTTAGTTTTATTTTTATGGAATGAGTGCCATTTGAAGAGGTGAGATTTTTTTTAACTTTTATATTAAAAAGAAATTTAGTTTTATTTTAATGGAAGAGTGCAACTTGAAAAGGTGTGACTTACTTTTTTGTATTTTAGAAATTTAGTTTTATTTTAATGGAAGTGTGCAACTTGAAGAGGTGTGACTTACTTTTTTGTATTTTAAATGTGATTTTCTTTTTTAAAATAATTTTATATTAAATTGAAATTTAGTTTTATTTTTATGTAATGAGTGTCAGTTGAAGAGGTGTGGCTTTATTTTTTTTATAACTTTTATATTAAATTGAAATTTAGTTTTATTTTAATGGAAAGGTGCAACTTGAAGATGTGTGACTTACTTTTTGTAAATTAAATGTTAGTTTTATTAAGATCTTTTCACATTTTTTTTTTGTAACTATTTTTTTAATGTATGATTTTTCTTCAAAGGGTGCCTTTTTCTTTAAAGTACGTTATATAAAAACAAAAACAACTATTGAAAGTGGAAGCACAAAGGACGACATAACTAATGCGGAAGGGTGTAATATTTAAATATCTTGTAATTTTGTAAATAATTATTAGTTATTAAACATAAACGTAGTTGGTTTATCTATTGTAATAAATTTATACATTTAAATATTTTTTTATGTTTGTTAATACATTACACTAACCAAGAATTATGAAGATAGTTTTAAATTGGGATTGAAAACTATATCAGTGTTTTTTATTGTACACAATATTGTGTATATTTTTTGTGGTTTAATAAGGCTCTCAAGTTCTTGTTGTAATATGTAGTGCAAACAAATTCATATTAGTTGGTAATACAAATTTAAATTTAACATGATAAAATAAACAAGTAATTTTTACATTATACCAAGAGATTAGTGTAGTTGTGTATAGTTTTTGTGCAACCAACGTTTCTTGTCTATATCTTTTTGTATAATCGTTTACAGATTCGGTAGATATATGATAAGTTCTAAAATCATATATTAATACAAGGTTAATAAATTGTGCGGTCGTTGAAGTTTAATATCTTATTATAATTCATTAAGGTTTTTTCATGAGTTTTTTTAAACTATTTTTGTGAAATTACTTAAAACCAATTAACTAAAATGTTGACACACGTTTAAAATATATGTAGCAAATGGTAGTTCTTACTCGTGAGAGTAAAAAAATATTATATATGCTCAACTCATATCATTACAAAGATTAAAGCCAAACTTAAAAACAAAAATATAGATGAAAATGGATCGTTATATTCCAACTATGGGAAAGTAAATGAAAATATTCCTAATATAGAAATGAAGAAACAAACACCACTTTAGATTTGATCAGTTTAAACAAAATATAATGGCCAAAAAATAGTAGGTCAGTTCGAATCTCTAAGCCTTTATGTAACAAAATAAATATCGCTAGAATTCCATAACTGGGTCTAAGAAAGCTAATTACAAGGCCACATATGTAAACCATTTTGATTTAGATATCATGATTATTAAATACTTTGAAAAATAACCATATTAGAAAAGAAACAGAATAGTTGCGACTCTTGGATATTGGAAGGTCACCTTTAAATTTGCGTAATCTTAAATTGTTAAAAAGAGGATTATGAAAAAGTGTGTATTGGAGCAGTTTTTTAATGTTTTTATTTAATTATGCATATCTAACTATATCTCTTGGGTAGTTGGAAGTTATCTTTCTATTGTTCAATGTAATAATTCTTAAGTATTAATTTAAAAATAAGACATAAAACTAATAATATTTTAAAAATTCACAACTAAAATTAATAATTAAAAAGAATACTTAAACTAAATTAATTTGTCTTGAAACAATTAAAAATTAGTTTATTAATAAATCATAATCTTATACTAATCATACTAATTAGTATTACAAATATTTATAATTAGTATTACAGATATTTATAATTATGATGATAGTTATTTAAACCTAAAGTTGAAAAGACACATTTTGAAAGTACCTTTTCCATTGCAACTTTTAAATCGAAAAGTTGTGACTCTTACTTGAACCCTTTGAAACTTATATATACCCACCAAAATTGTGTCTTGTAACAAATATTTAGAAGAATGTTGATAACTAACAATAACTAAACTCTACCAGATTACAACTTTTTCAAAATATTCAAATGAAACGTTGCAAACAAAAGGTTTTAGCAAGAGTTATTCGCATTTGGGAAGCAAGAAATTCAAAGCGAGAAAATGAAATAATAAGCCTTAACATTCTTTTACTAGATGATAAAGTAAGTATTTGATTTTTATATATCTATATATATTTATCAAACATATTTATTGAATGATTTACTAACATTTTGAGTTAGAATGAAACAATCATGGGATCAATCAACAATAAATTCATTAAACAATTTCAAGATATATTAGTAGAGGGATCCATTTACTTAATAAATGATTTTGAAGTTTGGAAGGCAATGCAAAAGTACAAAGTTTGTAGTCATCGCTTTACTTTATGAATTACTAATCAAACATCATTCGACATAAGTGAGGAACAAATGGTCTCCATCTTATTAGAAAAATATCATTTTCTAAACTACAATCAATTCTATCAGTTAGAAAATTCAAATACTCAATATAGTGGTGAGTAATATAATAGTTTCATTATATAGATTTTTGAATTTACGAATTTGATCAATTTACCAAAAGTTGACATATCATTATTCACTTATTTAATAGATGTTATTGGTGTTATTGAAGAAAGTGGATTACTTGAATTATCAAACAATTACCAACATTCAAAGATACAAATAAGCATAATTATTGATTGGTAATTATTTGGTTATTATCTACCATTATATTAGTCAACAATATCTAACAAAATATTGTATTCAGGTACTTGATCATGATATATGATTAAGATATAATGAATATGAGTTATAAATTCATTATTAAAAATTTTAAATACTTAGTTATCAGATTACTTGTATCTAGTGATGTTAAAATGGGCGATCCCGCCCCGATTAGACCCGCCCGACCCATACCCATTTAGACCCATACCCGTTTAGACCCATTTAAATTACGGGGTCTAATCGGGCTGCCCATTTAAAACCCGCAGAAACCCTCAAACCCATTTAAACCCATTTAGACCCACTTAAATATATTGGAAATATTATCAGAATTTAATTTCATTATTATATTATTTATTATTTTATTATAATTAATATGCTATTATAGTTTTCTACTAATACATGTATATTGTAAATCACATTTTAAATAATTTTTAATTAAAAATTATAAATTTCAAAATTTATTTGTTTTTTTTAAAATTTTTAATTTGTAATTTTCATTTTTTATTTTTTAGTTTTTAATTTTTAATTTTCAATTTTAATTTTTAGTTTTTTAGTTTTCAATTTTTAGTTTTCAATTTTTAATTTTTCGTTTTAAAATTTTAGTTTTTAAATTTAAATATTTTAGATTTTATATTTTAGTTTTAAATTTTGAGATATTAATTTTAAATTATAAATTTTTTAAATTTTTTTAAAAGTTTTAAAATATTTTTTTTAATGTTTAACTTTTAGTTTTTAGTTTTTAATTTTAATTTCAATTTTAGTTTTATTTTTAATTTAAATTTAAAATTTTAAAATTAAAATTTAAAATTTTACTTTTAGTTTTTAGTTGTTAATTTTAGTTTTAGTTTTTAGTTTTTAATTTAAATTTAAAATTTTAAAATTAAAATTTTAAATTTTACTTTTTAGTTGTTAGTTTTTAATTTAAATTTTGATTTTAATTATCAATTTTAGTTTTTAAATTTTTCTTTTTTAAGTTTTTAATTTTTACTTTTTAAGTTTTGGAATTTTTTAATTTTAATTTTTGTTTTTAGTTTTAATTTTAGAACATTTTTATTTAATTTTTGTGGTTATAGTTGTTTTTTTATGTTAAACGGGTCTAAATGGGTACCCGTTTAAAAATGATAAGAGTCCGTTTAATAATTGAGTTTTAAATTGGTACCCATTTAGAACCCATTAAATTTGTACCTTTTAAATGGATCTAAAAGGGCTTTTATTTTTCTAAAACCCGTTTAGACCCGCGAAAATAAAGCCCATTTTAACATCACTACTTGTATCTTGACACCAGCATGGCTTCAAAAATAATCTTGGATGACAAAATAAATGCAATAAACAACTTCATTCAAAAGTAATAATTTATCTTCTGTTTTCAGCCAATTTATTAAGAAGAATGTCTAAGGTTTTTTTTGTCTTATAATATTACACTTCCAAAACTTCAATCTATCTCAAGTTCCACCACAAGAATTAGATCGCTAAATGAGTCTAAATTCATTACAATCCACAAACTCTTTAATCTCTTATCTTCTAGTAAAATGAAGGGGTAATCCCATTTTAAAGTAGTTGTGTAATAGAAAATATGAAATTACTGCGATTATTTAGTAGTTAATCAAATACATATAGTTAGTAGTTAATCATTTATGTAGGAAATCTTGTTTACATGTCGTGGAAAAATTACGGAGTTATGTACTACGGCGGATGGAACTACATTTCTTGTAATCGTTGCAATAAAAAACTAAAAAGAGATGGAGACAAACTCATCTGTAATATTTGTATCGATAATCCAATTATTGGGACATTAAAGTATAGTCATTTAATAAAATTATAATAAAGTTTTTTGGAAATATTTACCTAAATTACATTTATAGGTAATTACAATAGTGTTCTATAGAATAACCATGAAATACATTTTAATTTTTTTAAAATTAAAACCCATAATTTTCTAAAATAATTTGTTGATAATAATATAATTAATTAGATTTCGAATAGAAGTGATTGTTGATGTTGGTATAGAAACTGCGATGTTTTTAATGTTTAATAAAGATGTAACAAATATTTAAACACAACTGCAACTAATTTGGTCCAAGGAAGGGTAAGTTAGACTCAAAAGATACAAATAATTGTCAATCATTACATAAAAACATATATATATATATATATATATATATATATATATAACATTAACTATTGATACTTAATTT
>OVBE01007242.1:0-18718 GCA_900406425.1 Iberis pinnata
ATTAAATTATTAATTAATGGCATATCTCCACTAAGAAAGTGGTCAAAGAGAGAATCTCTTCACCTTCTCTCTCATCCATATATACACACGTAAGTGTATGGAAAAAGATACAATCTCCTTCACTTTTTTGTGATTATTATTCTTTCTCTCTTTTTCTTTTGGTTTTGAGAGTACACACAAAACTATGGTTNAAAACTATGGTTCGTTGGACTTCGTATTCGAGTGCTGCGAATAGAAGAAATAATGCAGTTTTATCATGAGACTCTAATCGTCATTCAACCGTCACACTACGGGGCGATTTTTGAGTTAAGGAAAGAGAGCTTTCTCGACTCTGCAAAAATCATATTTTATCCGGATTGTTATGCGGTATTCTTGTACTTTATCTATATTTTTATACATTACTTTGCAATTATTTAGATTGTTCCCCTTGTGTAAATTAAGGTCCTACTAAAAGAACAACAAACAGATTGGCAATGTTGTGCTTGTACCTGAACTTGTTGCATCTGGAATTCCTGTAGTTACTGTCCAAAACTCAACTACTTCAACTTCCATTGTTCGAGAACAACTGTGAAGTTGGAGTCTTTTCAAAACTCAACTACTTCAACTTCCATTGTTCGAGAACAATTGTGAAGAGACAGACTTATACATAATATAACATAGCAGATTCCTCAGGAGAAAACCAACTACATCAACAACAACAACAACAAAAAATTCAGACACAAAAAGTTTGCTGGTAAACCGAAATTTAACTTTCACCAAATGAAATCTTCCATGAAAGTTTGTTAGATAAAAAAGTGAGACAAAAGAGGTTAATATACTAATCCACACAACACATTAGACTAAACCAATAATAACAAAGGAAACCAAATTCTATTTACTCTAATATTAACAGAGATAAGCAAGTTGCATAAGTAGCTATTCAGCAAGTTTATTAACAGAGATAAGCAAGTTGCATAAGTATCTACATTACATAAACAGGATAATGAAATTCCACAAGAAATTTTTTACTGTGGTTAGAAACAATCTAGTGTAAGAACTGTAAGTAAGATTACCTTGATCAGTAGTTGTGTGAGGTACAAGAAGCCCATTCTTGTTTCCTATGCCAAGAAAACGCATTCAATATACTAGTGGAACAATATCAAGAAGATTTATAAATGATAAAAGTGTTGAGAAAAGCAAACTAGCACAGAGACGACCAATAATTCGTGTTCAACCAATAGATGTTTTAACAATTGGGTTAACATCTGCTAACTCCGACTCAAAAGCACTACATTTCATAAAACGAAACATTTACAATTTCAAATTAACTGAAACATAAAGTTTATAAGAAGAACAAAATATATAAACCTGAAGAAATTCTCAGAGCCTCTTATAGCGAGTAAGCAATAAACACAACACCATGAAAAACAAACAAAGTGCAATTTTTGATTACAAACACATAACCATAGACAACATTTAACCTCTAACTATATGGATCAACATCATAACTATATGCAAGATTCTTAACGATAAAGCAGTAGAGAAGATTCAGACTATATGCAACTTACTGGAGCTGATCTTTACGATTCTCAGATGGATCATTCTCAAATTGATCTTGCACTAAACTCAATTTCCGATTTTTGAACGCAGCTATGAAAACTTTACAGATTCTGGCGAAAGCGTTGTCATGGCGATTCGAGTTTCTTTTAGGGTTTACGACTCCCATCTACTCCTTCAATGATCTATCTTCACTCGCCATCGCATCCCTTGTCTCCGACGTCGCTTTCACCGGAAATTTCGCCGGAAAATCATCAATCGCATGCATCATCGGCTTTGGAAGAGAGAGACACAAAACGTATCTCGAAATCGAGAAAATGAGAAAAGGAAAAAAAATTAAATGTTAAAATTTTGGACCGAATAAGATACTGACACGTCAGCGTGTCTTAGGTGACCTTAAATGTCTTATTTAAGGCTCGAATCTTATGTGATTATACTTAAAACTTTTATTTTTAAATCTAAATACAATTTTAATACACTAAGATTTCCTTTAAAACCTTCAGTGGACATGCTCTAAGACTTAGCTGTTTGATACATATTGATCCTCTAATAAAATAAAAGACAGTACATGAAATTTGAACATAACAATGAAATAAATTACAAGAAGATAGTTGTGCCTTTGCCAACATATGTGAAGCTCTATTAGAGTCTCTATAAATCCATTTAGTCTGAATTGCTTCAAACTTATTACACCAATAGTTATAATCCAATAGCCAATTCCGCCTTTGTAAATTATGGAGCTTATTTGTTAGGATATTATGTAAAAGTTGGGAATCACCTTTAAATATTACCTTCCTATATCCTAAACTCCAAGCATTTTGCATAACCATTAGTAGTGCTTGAGCCTCAGCTTCGAGAGCTGTTGTTACTAGATGACCAGTATTTTGACAAGCTTTAATAAATGAGCCTTGATCATTACGGAATATCCATCCCGCTGTTGCTTTGGTCCTTTCATTCACAAATCATGCATCATAATTGCACTTCAACCAACCGCTATATGGTCTACGCCATAATGATTGTCCCTGAGTTCTTGTTGGTGATGGTTTGAAAGGATGAATGGAAATCCAATTTTCAGCTTCTGCAATAGCTCTTTGAATGATTGTATACCATGATTGTATTTTCTGTGTGAAGACTAGAGAGTTCATGGCCTTCCAAATGTACCATAATAGCCATAAAAGGAGTGTTTGAGCAGTTTGTGAAGTTGAGTAGGACTTGCTATAATCAAGCAGTTGGTTTAATTTGGTGATAAAATCAACCGTTGGTGATATAAGATCAATGTTTGGTATAGGAAGTGAGGTCCAAATATGAGTGACATTCGGACAGAGAAAGAACATATGATTCATGTCCTCAACTGTGTTGCAGGCAGAACATGCATATGTAGTTGAAAGATGTCGTCTATGTAGTTCATGTTGTGTAGCAAATATACATTTAGTTGCTCTCCAAAAAAGTATATGATCTTTGGCATGATGTTTGTTTTCCAAATTTGACTATGTATATCTGAGTGGATATGGATCTGTGCTTTTGATTGTTCCAAATTGAGGTATTGGCTAGCCAACCAATAGTCACTCTTAACAGAGTATTGACCAGTATGTGTATATGGCCAACAGAATTGATCATCAGTGCCTAAGTGTGATAATTTGATCCTTGTGATAAGTTCTGCATCAAATTGATCAAAAAGTGTAGCTATTCTTTCTTCATCCCAAATATTTGGTCTCTTAATAATGTCCGGTACATAAGTCACCTGCAATGTTATTATATACTAGAGGGCGTGGTGGTTTCGTAGGCAGCCAGTAATCATTCCAAATGTTGATTTTAGCTCTATTGTCTATGACAAAACCATGACTTTGTTGTACTATTTTTTGTCCTGCTAATAAAATTTTCCAACCAAGTGATTGATGTTTGCGTGCAACTGCATGTAGTACATCTGAATTAGGGAAGTATTGCCCTTTTAATAGACGTCCAAGTAGGCTTGATGGCGATGTATGGATACGCCAAATCTGTTTTGCTAATAGAGCATCATTAAAATGCTCAAGTTGTCGAAAGCCTAGTCCTCCCTACAGCTTTGGGCGTAAAACTCTATCCCATAATAACCAGTGTAAAGTTTTACTATGTGAACCATCACTTTTAAACCAC
This sequence comes from Iberis pinnata, assembly GCA_900406425.1. Lineage (NCBI taxonomy): Eukaryota > Viridiplantae > Streptophyta > Magnoliopsida > Brassicales > Brassicaceae > Iberis > Iberis pinnata. The sequence goes on from OVBE01007242.1 coordinate 3,670, forward strand.
AATAATTTTACAATAATCTTCTCAATGTCACAAATGATTCCTTTTGGGAGTTTGGGATTTTTTTATCTAACTTATTAAATAAAGATTGTATTAGTATTTTAACGAATATATAATATTAAAAGGGAAAAAATTTTTTACGATAACAACAAATATAACAAAAACAATTAATAACACCCAACCCAAAAAAAAATTAACAACAATTTAAAGCAGCAGCTTTTAGAAATCTAAAAAGAAAAAAAATATATTCAACTAATTTTAATTTTAAAATATAATATAAATATAACTACACAATATATATATATATATATAATTATATAATTATGTAATACAAGTACCAAAATAATGATTAATAGCATTAAAAATCTTATTTCTTTAAAAAAACTTATTATTGGTGTATTAATTTTTCTTTATACATATAAATCTCTAATGATATTTTATAACAATATATGAACTAAATTTCTATGTATAACAAAATATTTGATTTTTAGAATAAATAAAAATATGCAAAAGAAATGTATTTTGGTTTTTGGTTTCTCCTTGACACCTTCTAAAATTTTTAAAAAGTAATTTTCCTAAAGATTAAGAAAACAAAAAACCAAAAACCATTTGAGAAAAAAAAATCTAATAATTAGGTCAAAATCCAATATAAAAAAGCAAGATAATTAGATTTTATATTCTTGGCCTCATCATGGTGAGAAAATAAAATTTAGTCATGTTCAAAGTCAATATCTTGCTTAGCTTACTCAGGGTATAAAAAAACATTCAAGTTTATTTTTTAGTTAAATTCAAATATTTTTTTAATAAATAAAATAAATTAAGTATAGCTCGTAAAATATATTTCATATTTTTGTATAGTACATATATATACATATTAATTGTATGAAACTATTGTTTTACTAAAAATTAAATAATATATAGATAATGTTAATTTTTGTTAAGATTGTGTGCATAATTTCATATTTATATATCTAGGTTGTTTTTGGTAAATATATATCTGTGTTATTTTAAATAGATTAAATGTGACGATATAATTAAAAGTTTATAAATAATAATAATATATCAAATTAAATTAGTTAAAAAATATATAATAAATATCAAACTTAATTTGTACCGACGATGACAAAGTTGAATGATCATCTGAAAACAGTAGGAGGGGGATTTGAAAACCAATAAAAATATGTTAGTGAAATTAACAAACCTGAATAAGGAGTAAAATATCATTTTTAATTTTTTTGTTATTTGATATGGTAGGGCTGGGCATTTGGATATCCGAATCTGATCAGGCTCATATTTTCGGATTTTCGACTATAGAATCTGTTTGGATATTTAAAGACTTTGGATCGGATTTGGTTCGGTTATCTTTGGGTTCGGGTATGAGATCGGATTTTCGAATATTTCGGATTATTAATTTGGTTTCGGATTTTTGGATTGAAATCGGATATAAATATCCAAAATGATCCAAAATAACCCGAATTAAAAGATCGATTACTACTTTTTCCATCATTAATCTATGTGATAAATTCAAGTTTCTATAATTCGTAAAATCAAATAAACTTATATGCAAAAAAAAAAAAAAATTCCTTGAAACACCATCAAAAGAAGTTCAAATTCCAAAAATATCACACACTCCCAAAATTTCCAAATATACCACACACTCTCAAATGTTCCAAGAATACCACAAACATAAAAAGTGATTTTTTAAGTGTTTAGAATTTAAAATTTTGAGTTTGGGTTAACTAAATAGAGTTTATGGTTTAGTTTTAAAGGGGGTAGGGTTTGGTTTTGAGGTTTTAGGGTTTAAATTTGAAGTTTTAAAGTTATTTCAAATTTTGTGGTATTTTTGGAACAAAAACATTTTGGTGGTATTTTTGGAACTTTTGGGAGTGTGTGGTATTTTTGGAATAAACCTAGTTTTTGGTGGTATTTTTGAGAATTACCCAAAAAAAATCACCAATGATTTGCTATTAAATTATCTTGCGCGTGTCTCAATGCAGTACTATCGGACTCTATCCCTCGTCTCTAAAAGGTTTTGTTATGTGATTGCTTCACTTGAAATTTACAAGGTCTGGTCACTCTTAAGCTGCAGAGAGACGTTTCTATGTGTACACATACCTAAATTCTCGTTGTCGTTAGGTCATCCTTCGCCGGACACATAATAAACAAACACAGAGCAAGTTTCGTGGGTACGTTTTGCCCACACTCCCAATTCCTCCTTCTCCACCTTTGCACATTGGAAGTCTTGTGTCGGTTGGTTCTAATATCTACCACATCCATGAACCCTCTAGCTCATCGATTCTTGATTTTCGATCTTACATGTGGCGGGAGGGTCCAAGCTTGCAGGTGAAGCTATACTAGAGTCCTCGGTCGAAAAATTTATGTAGCAGATTGTTGCGAAGATGGAAAAATAGGTTCCTTTAAGACCACCATTCAAGTTTTCGACACAAAATCACAAATTTGGGATCCTAAGATTATCCCTTGCAGTGAGATAAATGACGATATTTACATCAGAGCCATATGCTTTGACGGAAAGTTACACGTTTTGTTTCTCTTTTAACGGAAAGGTAGTTGCTTAGAATTTGTTTTACCGAGAATAGCTAATGGAGTAGTATATTTAGTGATATTAATTGCGTGATAGAGAATATTTTGTATACTACTTCTAAGGAAACAATTAGATGGTAGGTATGATAGTGAGGAAAGCAAGTAGAAAAAAGGTGAAGGGTTTGGAAGAAGGACTACCTAAGAGCATTTCCATTGGGAGTTTCTCACCTAGAGATTCTCAAGATACATATTTGTGTAAGTATATAAAAATATTATTATTTAATTACACATATATATTTACACATATATGTATATTGAGAACCTCAATATGAGAAACTCCCAATGGAGATGCTCTAAGTTCCTTTCTTGGCAGCGTTGACCCATAAGAAAATGTTGTCTTAAATCCAATCCAAATTTTGGTGTCTTTTTAATTATATAAAAATAAATAAATAAAATTATGGGCTTTTTTTTGTCACAAGATAAATTTTTTTAAAATTAGTTCGCCCTAGCCTGTTTCTAGTTCATTAAGATCGACTGATTCGGTGTGCGGAGATTGCGATTGACAGACGCACAAGTAAACAAATTTGGGGGAATGAAGAGTTTTTTATTTAATTAATAGTGAGACAGGCTCATAAGCAATTTTGGTCGACAAGATATGTAATTTTTTGGTAACTTAAACTCAGACAGCAAACAACAACGGTATATATAAGCTCAAAACCCTAAGATGTTATAAAAGTGAAGAAGCTACAAACATTTCAATGAAACTAACAAACACATAAGAGCATACAACGGATCAAATAAAACAGACAAGAACATGTTAGTTTCTACTTTGCTTCAACTTGAACTCAACTCATCTGAGCTCTCTGAAGAACATCTTATCATCTTCAATATGTTGACAGCTTCTCCCATTTGTGGTCTACTTGATGGAACTTGAGAAGTACAAATAAGCCCTAATTTTACTACAGCAATAACTTCTTCAACAAGAAACTTCCCTTGCAATCTCAAATCAATACATTCCTCAACTCTTCCATCTTCAAGAGCTTCTCTTACCATATCACAAAGAATCACAACATCATCTTCCATATACTCTACAGGCTTTTTACCTGTAACTACTTCAAGAACCAAGACTCCAAATCCATAAACATCACATTTCTCAGTTAATTTCACAGTTCTACAAGCAAACTCTGGCGCCATGTAACCTAAAGCACTCTGTACCTTACTGCTTAACACATACCTATCTAACATTGGTAATAGCCTCGCTAATCCATAATCTCCAAGTTTAGCTTCACCAGAGTTATCTAACAACACATTGCTTGATTTGATATTGTAGTGAATGATGTTTGATTTGTGCAAATAGGCTAAGCTTTTTGCTATACCGAAGATAACATTGAACCGTTCATTCCAAGAAAGTGAACTAGTATTACCTCCTGATGGTTCATGTAAGTGTTTGTATAAACTTCCATTAGAGAGAAACTCATAGATAAGAAGCTGAAGAGATGTTGTCCAGTAATAACCTTCAAGTTTAACAAGATTCGAATGCTTTAGTTTCCCAAGTTTCTTAACCTCTCTTTCGAATTCGTCTTGAGACTTCACAAGACTTGAGACAGTAAGCTTCTTGATAGCTACAGGATAGCCATCTCTGATAACTGTTCTGTATACTGCTCCAAACCCGCCTCGACCTAGCTCACAGTCTTTATTAAGTAGAGCATGTGTTCCTGTGCTGAAATCAGGTTCACCAGAGAACATCACAAGCTTCCCTGAGTTGCTAGAAGTTGTAGAAGATCGGCTAAAGTCATATGTGACCGGTTCAGCTGATCTTGAAACCGTTGATGTTTGTACTCTTAGATTAAGAACTGTAATGGCTATAACACCAACCAGAATAGCAGAAGCAGCACTTATAGCTATTAAGGAAGAGATACTAAGAAGTATCCTTTTGTGATTAGAACCTAGAGGCTCTATTTTACTCGAATTAGGACCGAGAGTTTCGTTAGTATTCAAGACAATTGGTTTAGGAGCAGTAGAAGGACATGATTTATTGACAATAGAACCACAAATTCCTGAGTTTCCAGATACTGAATTAGGAGATATACTGTTGAAGAATCCACCTACAGGTAAGTCTCCAGAGAGATTGTTATGAGAGATGTTGAATGTGTGAAGATAACCGAGATTAGCTAACTGTTTAGGAAGCATTGAGGTTAGCTCATTGAATGATAAATCCACTTCTTTGAGGTTTGTAAGTTTAGCAATTTCTTGTGGAATTGAGCCTACTATATTGTTGTTTTCAAGTCTCAACTCCTCTAAAGAAACTGCTCTACCGATTTCTGGAGGAATCGTTCCACTTAACAAATTGTGACTCAAATCAAGGATGCACAGATGCTTCAGGTCTCCAATGGTACTAGGGATAAGACCGGTAAGAGAATTTCTCGAAAGATTCAAACTTTGCAAGTCGTGAAGGTTTCCTAGACTAGCTTCAATCTCATCAGAGAAGGAATTGCTTGAGAAATCCAACATTTGGATCTTCTTCAAAGAAGAAACTTCATGAGAACCATCTTCAAATAACCAACTTGGAAGCTTTCCAGTAAGTGAATTTCTACTAAAATCTAAGGCCAAGAGGTTGACACAGTTAACTATCGAGTCAGGCAAGCTACCTATAAGCTTATTCGAAGAAAAGTTCAAAAGTTTCAGTGCTAGAAGATTGCCTATGGAGTCTGGAACTTGCCCTGAGAACTTATTCACTGAAATATCTAAAGTCTCAAGACTTTTCATTTTCCCAATCCATTTTGGAACTTCACCTTCTAGCAAATTCTTTCTCAAGTTTAATCGATAACACAAACTGAGCTGCTGAATTGTCTCTGGTAGGTTCCCTGATAGAGAATTTTCACTAAGATCGATACTCTTTAGCAGCATAAAGCTTCCGATTTCGTTAGGTATAGGACCCGAGAATCGGTTTCTACTCAAATCAAGCACAAGCAGGTTGTTTAGCTTCTCTATCTTTTCAGGAAATACTCCTTCTAACTCATTCCTAGACAAATCAAGTGATCTAAGAGAGTTCAAAGACCAAATCCCCAAAGGTATATAACCAGAGAAACGATTTGAAGACAAATTCAAAGCAGAAAGAGACAAGCATGAGCTTATACTAACCGGTATCTTCCCTGTTAGCTTGTTCTTAGCTAGAGAAAAAGATCTTAATGACCCACATTGCTGGAAAAACCCATCAGGAATCGAACCTGAGAGCTCATTGCTACTCAAGTCAACAACTTTAAGGTAATTGAGTCTCAATAACAAATTAGGGTTAATGATTCCAGTGAGATTGTTGTTTGACAAAGAGAGCTTATGAAGAAACTGAAGCTGAAGTAGCCCACGACTAATTCGACCAGAGAGAGAGAATCCATCTAAGATTAGCTCAGTGACTCGATTCGTTCGAGGATGGCATTTGACTCCGTTCCAGCTACAAGGACTGTACTCATCTTCGTTCCAAGACACGAGCTTTTGCTCCGGATCTTGTAAGTCAGCTTTAAGAACAATAAGTCCCAAAACGTCGTCGTTTAATGGCGTGTCTAGAGATCTCACCGGAGCAAAATAAACCACCAAAGACACCAAAAAGACTGAAAAAATCAAAGCTTTTTGCATCTTTACACGACCCATTTCTCCGATTTACAGAATTTGGACGCAAAAGAACTTCATTTTGGGGTATCTTGAACTGAAATTGAAGAAGAACAGGTGAAAAATTAAAACTTTGTACAAGAAGACAAGAAAAATCCAGCACAACTTCTAGATTTTCGGAGGAAACAAAACAGAAGCGAGAAGAAAAAATCAGAGAAACTAGAGATTGAAATAGGAAGATGAAGTAGCTTACATTTATCTAAAATGCTTAAAACTCGAGAAAAAGGGTTGACGTTAGCAAAATAAAAAAACGAGTTTGTGAAAATGAGAAAGCTCAATGAGGTATTTTCTTTACCTGGAACAGGTCTTTCTGGGAAGCTTTCCAACAAAAGAAAACCAGTTAAAGCTCAGGGCAAGAACCACCGAAGAATACACGAGCTTCTTCTTGTAGGTTTTGTATTAACAAAAAGAAAGAAAAAATGAAGCTGCATTTATTAATGAGATGAGTGGGTCCCAGTGACAAGTACATGGGGCCAGTCGGCCAGAGGAAGGTAGGTGGAATCTTTAATTCGAAAATGCCACGTGAGTAAAGATAGTTGGGTTTTGATGGATATGATTTGGCATACACGTGGCTTTTATACATTTTGTGGGTAATTATAGGGCAGATTGGTAAATGTTGTAAAAAATAAACTTTTGGGAGTAGCATTTTTGATGGTAAGAAATGTAACTTTTATTTTAAATAAATATAAAAATTTGATTGGTAACTAACATTGTAGAATTGTTACGGTAACTTATAATATATAAAAATTTATTTTAAAATTTATTTTTTTCCAAAACCAAACTATACCTATTTAAAAAGAAACATTGAACTTTAAATCCAAACCCAAAAAAATTTAAATTTTAAACTCTAAAATTCACTTTTATAATGTTTGTGATATTTTTCTCAAAAATAAATATATTTTAAAAATTTTAGACAAATAAAATCAATAATCCTAATATAAATATTTATATTTATAAACATAAATATTTACACAATTTCTCAGATAAAAAGTAAAAGTGACTGTAATCACTTTTAAAATTAAATTATAGTCCAAAATCTGATTGGATAAATTTAAAGTGTGGAGACTATAAAAATAATTAATAGTCTTTACAACACTTGAATTGCCAATCAGTTCGGAGAAATTATAGGATTTTTATGGATTTTAAAACTTAAGTGTTATCGAATTAATTTTAATAATAACCGAAAGAAATTACAAAAATATAGATATATAAATTTTGACTAGTTACGAAGACAAAGCTTATTTTATATCTTCTTTGGTGTATGAGTGGTAAGATGAATAAAATTGATTTGCCAACTCATAAAGAAAGGAACCAAGCTACCATTACCAAATTATCAATAAAAAATAATACGTTGAGAAAATAAAAAATCAATAAAGAATAATACAACTTACTTTAATGGGTTTAAATCCACTGGCCTCTTGGTTTGATTCAATTAGCTATAAATAATCTTTCACATAAAATAGAAAAAATTGAATGTGGTTGGGCTCTGTTATTCTTGTGGAGAGAGTGGCCATTTTGGTTATTATGCAGAAACAGACAATTGGGAAAAGTGGTTACAATAAATTTAGTTTTAAATTTTTAATTTCCATTTTCCATTTTCATTCTCTTTATTGTTTTTGGAGAAAGAGCATTAAAGTAAGTTAGTAAGGTCATGATTACCTGGAATATTATTTGCGGTTTAGACATCACTTGTTAGTTGTTACGTCTAATAATTGCAAATTTATAGTATTATTTTTGTTAATGGAATATCAGGATATTAATCAAAGAAATCATTTTTTTTTGTAGTCAAAATATTTTATTAGATTAAAAGATACAATCCACAAAGAGGTACATTAAATCTCATTACGAGAAAGATGTAAACCCACACAGGGTAGATGACCTCACAAACGAGGTTAGAAAAGTCTCTTAAAAAGAGAAGAACTCCCGAGACGGGAGAACGGAGTTTAGAAAAATCTAAACTACCAAACATAAAACAATCTTCTAAATCCCTAAGTATTCGACTGAAATAGGCGATTGTAGCAGACAATATTCCCTAAAGAAGTTGCACTCCTAATATTAATAAAAATATATTGACGACATACCTAACAAAAGCCCGTGTACTATTACTTAACCTAATAAAAACCCAAACAAAAAAAGAAATGGGCCACGTGAAATATACACAAAGGCCCTTATTCAAGCCCAACAAGAGATGATGACCCATGAACTCTCGAGAAACCCTACAGCCATCAACTTCGAAGCGCCTCATTGACGGAATTCCAGCAAACCGGAAAAACCACCCTTCAACAGCAACGTCGTGAGCTACAAGGAGATGGCGAGATGTCATAGCTAACACCATCCAACAAAGAGCCTGTTGCCAAAACACAAATCTCAACCATCGGGATCTTTGCCACCGGAGACCACGCCGAAGTATCTTACACCTGAAGAAACCATAACCGACATCATTCCGACCATCCCTTAACCACATGCATCACGATAAGAGGCGTAACCGCCGCCAAATGGATCTGCAAAAGATAAAAGGAAAGGAGAAACCATGTAGATCCGAGGAGGATGAAGCGGTTGAGGGATGAGGATGGGTACGGCGAAGGCAGATCTTAAAGGATAAGTACGACGAAAGGATCCACCAGATCGAAAGTCGAGAAAATCGATGGAGAGAGAGCCAAGATACAGAAACAGAAGACGAGAATAAAAGAAAAAGGAAGCCGCTAGGCGCCGACCCGGTGGCCGGACACCAGCGGCAAAGCTGTTGACTGTAGAAGACTCTCAAAACAGTAGAGATAAAGAGAGAGAATTTTTATCAAAGAAATCATTTAATCTAACGGATTTAACTAAATGATCCAATATAACATTACATAGCCGTGAAATTTTCAAAAGACATCAAGTAGTTTGGCTAAATCATTGTTGGTCACTCCACATCAATATCTAATTTAAAGGTCAAATTTGCTAGAAGAGTTGGTTCAAGACTTTTAGGCCGAGCTCGAGCTCCTATGGTGGGCTCATTTTCAAGTATCGGATAAATTTTACTTTAAGTAATTAATATTAAGATAAGTAGAAGATATGCCTAAATCTAAAGTAATAATATGTAAAAAATATAATCATAGATTCTCTTAAGATGAGTATGAATAGAGGCCCTATGGCATATTCAAAGCTTTCAGAAATTTCCACTTGCATCTAATTCGATTTGTGAATTAGATATATTTTTGCTATAAAAAAAGTTTTCATCTTTTACTGTTATTCTTTACAAGTTTTAACCTAAATTAAAACCCCGTTCAATAATCACTATAAAATGTTTTGGATAGAAAGTCTAAAGATTGACATTTGGATACAACACATCCAGTTCAGTTTCATCCCAACTACTCTTTATCAAGAATCAAGCTCATAGAAACATGGAAGAAAGAATTCAAGAGAAGAAGAAAGTTTGTTATTATTCTCACTAAAGAACCACTGTACACTTACAACTTTTTTATATACAAATTATGTTTTATGCTAACTTAAGCTTGGTTATACTTAATGTTAACATACTCCTAAATGGTCAACATGACCTGAACTATATACAACAGAGTAAAACACTCTGATACACCCCCGCAAACCTTTTAATTCAAAGCTGATGAAGGAGTAAAAAGGTTTGAAAGAGACAATCTTGCCAACAAAGAATGGAATGGACCTGGATGTAAAGGCTTTGTAAGGATATCCGCAAGCTGGTTTTCACTTGTTACATGTAAATCCTTGATTGTACCATTCTGTATTTGATCTCGGACCGTGTGACAATCGATTTCGACATGCTTTTTCCTTTCGTGAAATTCAGGATTAGTACCAATGTATATTGCCGAGTTATTATCACAAAACAACTTAGTTACAGCTTGTAAAGGAACTCTGAAATCCTTCAATAGCTTGTGTAACCACATAATCTCTCTTGTGACATCTCTCATACTACGATATTCATCCTTTGAACTACTTCTACTCACAACAGTTTGCTTGCGAGACTTCCAACTAATCAGGGAATTGCCAAGATAAACACAAAAGCCTGTTGTAGACCTTCGTGTATCAGGGCATGATGCCCAGTCCGCATCACAAAAAGCATTCAAGCAAACAGATGAATCAGCAGAATAAAAAATGCCTTGACCTGGATTTTTCTTTAAGTATCTTAATATCCTGTGTCCAGCAACCAAATGAATATCTGTTGGACATTGTAAGTATTGGCTCAATCGATGAACATCAAATGTAATATCAGGTCTCGTTATTGTAAGGTATAACAGACGTCCTATTACTTCACGATATGGAGTAGGAGATGGTAAAGGTGTACATGTATCCTTAGTGAGCTTAGTCTAAGGGTCCATTGGAACAGAACTTGGTTTACAACCCAACAATCCTGAATATTTTGGTAAATCCAAAGTATACTTACGTTGGCAGACAAAAATTCCCTTTGCAGATCTTGCTATCTCCAAGCCAAGAAAAAATTTGAGAGGACCTAAATATTTGATCTTAAAAATTGTAGCTAACATCTTTTTCAACTTAGCCAACTCGATTGAATCATTACTTGCAATAGCTATATCATCTACATAAACCAACAATGCTATATAACTATGTCCAGTAGCTTTAACAAACAGAGTTGTATCTGATTTTGACTGTTGAAAGCCATAATCAAGTAGAACAGTAGTGAAGTGTTGATTCCATTGTTGTGATGCTTGTTTTAATCCATATAGAGATTTATGCAGTAAACACACTGGATTAGATGGCAATGAACCAGATGTTGGAGTGTATCCCTGTGGTAAGCTCATATATATCTCCTCATCCAAATTACTATGCAAAAAAGCATTTGAAACATCCATCTGGGACAATTCCCAACCCTCACGTGCTGCTAAAGCCAACATCATCTTCACACTAGTAAGCTTAGCCACTGGAGAAAAGGTTTCATTGAAATCAATACCTTTTTATTGTGTAAATCCTTTGGCTACCAAGCGTGTTTTGTATCTCTCAACTGTGCCATCTGGTTTGTATTTTATTGCAAATACCCATTTACATCCCACAACATTTTTCCCTTGTGGCAAAGAAACTATACTCCAAGTCTTATTGTCCTCCATAGCTTGTAATTCCACATTAAGAGCTCCTGTCCATTTTGCAGATGCAATGGCTTGTCTAAAAGTTTTAGGTTCAGTCTCTTGTGAAAAGATAACAAATATGAGTAAAAAGGTTTGGATAATCTGGAATAGGAAATGACAGAAGATAAAGGATATGATGTTGTATAAAAAGGAGGATCAATAGGTGAAGTTAGTTGAGTCAAAGCGCAATGGTACTCAGACAAATAAGCAGGAGCCTTAGTAGTGCGTTTTGGTCCTATGTGAACATTAGCATCTAAAGATAAGTCAGACATAACAGGTTCTGAATGTGATGGAACTAGACTACCTGAACTATGAGGTTCTATATGTGCAGAATCAGATGCTATTAATGATTGACTACCAGACAATGTATTCACAGGAGGAACCAAATCACAAGTAGGATGCAACATAGATTGAGATGCAGAAGATGCAGGATTAACTATTGATGTATCCAAAACTTGTGTCTCAGGAGATAAAGAAACAGGAGCAGGTAATATGATATGAGAAAACAGATCATTAGTAGTACTAGATGCATTTTTGAATGGAAAGACATGCTCATGGAAAATCACATTACGAGTTATTGAAATGCGTCTAGTCTGTAAATATAAGACTTTATATCCTTTATACCCCATTCGATAACCAATGAAAACACAAGAGGTGGCTCTCTCTGAAAACTTTGTTCTATCTTTTACTTGAGTAGATGAATAACAAAGGCAACCAAAAGCTTTCAAAAACTTGTAATCTGGTTTTTTCTTTAAAAGCAGTTCAAAAGGAGTTTGATTATTTAAAAAAGGAGATGGCAATCTGTTTATCAAAAAAGCAGCTGTTAAAACACAATCTGTCCAATACTGGATTGGTAAATTAAGTTGAAAAAGTAAAGATCTTGCCACATTTAGAAGATGTTGATGCTTTCTCTCAACAACAGAGTTCTGTTGAGGAGTGTAAGCACAAAAATAATGAAAAATTCATTTGTCTTTTTAAAAATCATTGAAATTCAGTTGTGGAGCATTATCACTTCTGATTGCTTTAACCTTTGTATCATATTGAGTGAAAACATATTGTATAAAATCTTTGAAAATCTTTGAAACAACACTCTTTTGTTTCATTATAAAAACCCAAGTCATTCGAGTAAAATCATCCACTATGGTTAAAAAATAACGGTAACCATCAACTGATTCAGTTGAAAAGGGTCCCCAGATGTCCAAGTGAAGAAGATCAAAAGCATTTTTAGTTTTATTATTTTGAAAAGGAAAAGACAATCTCTTCTGTTTTGCTAATGGACAAACATCACAATCATTATTAGAAGCAAGACTACTAGAAGAAATCTGTAAAGTACCAGATAAACTTTGTAACTTGGCATTTGATGGGTGACCTAGGCGTTGATGCCACAGCTGACCATCATCTGTCAAGGATCCACAGAAAACATGCATTGGAGGATGAACTTGAAGAATGTATAGTTTGTTGATTAGTTCACCCTTCCCAATCATCGAGTCCAATGAATGTTCCTGTATATCACAATATGTTTTGTAAAAATAAGCAAAATAATTTCCATTATCTAACAAACTACTGATGCTCACAGGATTAAAATGAAATGATGGAACATGTAAAACACTGTAAAGAGTCAATTTTGAAGATATGCAAATTGTTCCTACATGAGTAATAGGTAACCTAGTTCCATTTGGTAAAGTGACTGTTATGTCTGAAACTATATTAATTGCTTGAAACATGTTTATATCTGAGCACACATGACTTATGGCTCCACTATCTATAATCCAAGCACCATTTGATAATGCTGTTTGGAGAGTAGATAAACATTGATTTTGGAAAGTGAGGACATTATGTTGATAAGATAAACTTTTGGACACAGGGAAAACTTTACCAGAAGAAGATTGACAAGCCATTACACCATTTTCTGTAATTGTAGAACTCCCTTTGAGACTTACACCATCTGATATTTTGACTTTATCATTAAGTTGCTGCAACATTGACATGATTTGAGCTGGTGAGAATTGATTCACATCTACCACAGCTGTACTTTGACCTGTGTTGGAAAACACATTTGCCACTGTATTTTTTTGTCCTGTTAAATTGTAATTTGGTCTTGGTCCATAAGTATTTTGACCTCTTAGTGTCAAATTGGTCTTGTTTGATTGTTTATAACCAGGCGGATAACCATGTAGCTTAAAGCACTTCTGGATTGTATGACCATGTAGACCACAATGTGTACACAAGGGTCTATTACCATTAAATCTTGGTCTTGAAGTATTATATGCAGCAGCAAACTCATTTTGATTCAAACTTTGTCCTGTATCATCACTACTTGATACCTGTAAGGCAACACCATCATATTTCACAACTGGTTTGACTGTTCTCTGCCTTTCATCTTGTGAAACTATATTATATACTTCTTCAAGTTTTGGTATTGGTTTTAACATCAAGATGTGTCTTCGAGTCTGATCATAAGCATCATTCAGGCCCATAAGAAATTTCATTACTTGACCTCTATGTTGTAATTGTTCCCAAAGATTAGCTGCATTACAGTCACATTTGCCACACGTACAAACTGGCAATTCAATGTAATTTTCGTACTCTTCCCATAGAGTAACTAATTCTGTCTAGTATGCACTAACATCCAGAGATCCTTGCTGATACTAGCTAGTATTTGTTCAATCTCATAAACACGAGGGGCATCATCTTGTTTAAATCGCATCATCAAATTGTTCCATATCCCTTTTGCTGTAGAGATATATAAAAGACTCTGGCCTATTTTCTTTGATACCGAATTCATTAACCAAGTTGCAACTAAATCATTGCATCGAGACCAAGATCCATAATCTCTATGACCTACAACTGGTTTAGCTACTGTACCATCAACGAAGCTTCATTTGTTCCGAACATTTAAGGCCATTCTAATAGATCTCTTCCAAGAATGAAAATCGGCTCAAGATACTAAACGATCTGTGACTAGTTACAAACCTGCGTGATCGGAGCTATGAAGATAGAGAGGATTGTCATAACTATCTGTTAGTGAAGACCTTTCACTGTTATCATTTGGAGAACTTTGAGAAGTAGTGTGCGAATCCATGATAGACTAAAATTGAGCTGAAAAACAAGCTCAGATGAAGACGAAATGAAGAAATCGAGCTCGATTATATCAAGAAACTCAATATATCGATCAGATTGAAGACAAATTGACAAAGAACAAGAAGTAATTCTCCGCTGAAGATGACGAACTGAGTGAGAAAGATTTTAGCGATTGACGCAGCCATAATTTCGATGATTTGATCGAGATTTGCTCTGATACCATATCAAGAATCAAGCTCATAGAAACATGGAAGAAAGAATTCAAGAGAAGAAGAAGAAGAAAGTTTGTTATTATTCTCACTAAAGAACCACTGTACACTTACAACTTGTTTATATACAAATTCTGTTTTATGCTAACATAAGCTTGGTTATACTTAATGCTAACATACTCCTAAATGGTGAACATGACCTGAACTATATACACCATAGTAAAATACTCTGATACTCTTATATTTAATAACTCGTAAATCATCTACAAAACGCATAGGAAGAGCTTGTATAGCCAAAGCTCGATCGTTAGTAACTTTCTTTGTGATGTTATGGTCATTATATTATACAAAAGTGGACGTGTGTATAATCATGGATTATAATTTTCTAATAATTTTATGCATTTGAAGGAATATATATATGTGTGTGTTATATGTTAATATATATATATATATATATATATA
>OVBE01007243.1:0-18718 GCA_900406425.1 Iberis pinnata
AGCTTGAATTTAAAATCTACATAATTCAAACATATATATATATATATATATATATTTTCACTAATGTAATTACAAGATTTATACAAAATAAATACGTAAGAAAATCTTGAATTTTGTAACTTTATTAAAAAATTTATATTTCGACTTTATGCCAAAAAAAATTGAACTTTTAAATTTAGACAAAAAAAACCCTGAACTGTTAAAAAGCCATATAAATCACTAAAGTTTTGAATTTAGCCATTTAAAACACGTATTTTATGTTGACTAAGTCATTTTAACCCCCCCCCCAAAAAAAGTCAACGTTTAACTTCCGTTAATTTGAGTTGACGGTTGACTAATACCATGTCTAATTTGTTTTTTTAACGCTAATTTATAGATTAATAAGAATATGTTGTTACATTGTCGTTCAGTAAGAGATAATGTATTACATATGGAATATAATGGAATGAAATAAATGTCGATGAGTTTGAGATATGCTTTCTAGCTAACTCATGTGCTGGTTTGTTGCATCCCCTTAAGGTCCAACTAAACTTAACTTCATCAAATCGTTTACACCAAGTTATCACATCTTTGATCCAATTTCCTTGGTGAAAAACGGTTAATTGTCCCGTGAGTATTTTATATAATTCTTGGTTATCTCCTTCAAACATTATTTTCCTGAAACCTTGAACCCAAGCATGTTGCATGGCCATAATTAAACTCTGAATTTCCGCTTCTAATGATGACTTTGCGCGTTTTCCCGTACCTTGACCGCCTGAAAGGAAACGACCATGTTCATCTCTAATAATCCAGCTTGCACAAATGTTTGAATATGGTGTATGGAAAGTTGCATCATAATTACATTTAAACCATGTAGCTGGAGGCTTACTCCAATGGACTCGATGATGTTCCTTGACTCTCGTCACTTTTGTGGGATTTAAATGTATCCACTCTTGTGCTTCGTCATTAGCCAACTGGAAAATTTCTATTGCTGTACCATTGTAATTATCAAAACATACTTTATTCCGAGACTTCCACACATGCCAAATCATAAACCATGGAAGCATTTTGATGTGATCACTCTCTTGACTATGTATTGTATACATAGTTAATTCCTTCAGCTTTTCAGCAAGAGTCGAATTTGAGTCCTGAATTAAAATATTGGGTATTGCAATATGATCCCATATTGTTGTTATCTGTGTGCATAAAAACAAGAGATGATTCATGTCCTCTGGGACAGCGCATGAAGGACATTTAGCGTCACTAATGATATGACGACGACATAGCTCAGCTTTGGTGGGCACAATGTTGTTCAATGATTGTCATATAATATGCTTAATTTTCGGCGTTATGTTCATATTCCAAATGTGATTCATAATGAATGTAGCTTCTGATGTACTACTAGATGATGGTGGGTTGTAATCATTTATGGAAAAATGGTAGCGTGTTTTGACTGTATACTCACCATCTTTAGTATATAACCATCCTACATTGTCTGGAGCTTTCTCTATTGGGAGTTTCATGGCTTCAATTAAATAAATATCAGCTTTATGTATAAGAGTTTCTAGCTTTAAGCGGTCCCAAGTATTATGAATATGATCCATAAGGTGATGAACCTTAAGCTTTAGGTCAATTAAATCATGTTTTGGGATTGGAGGCCGAGGTGGAGTTGATGGGATCCAGGAATCCTTCCAAAGATCTATAGATTCACCATTCCCAACGATGAAAGTAATGCCGTTTTTGATCAGATTCCGCCCTGACATTAATGATCTCCATCCATATGAAGGTTGAGATCCCTTTGGTGCATTAAGAACCGAAGTACGATGGAAATATCGACCTTTGAGTGTTTTAGCTAGCAAACTACCAGGGTATTTTAAAATCCTCCATATCTGCTTAGCTAGTAGTGCATCGTTAAACTGTGTAATGTTGCGGAAGCCCAAACCTCCAGCTTTTTTAGAACAGCAGAGTTTGGACCATTTCATCCAATGCATAGCTTTATCAGTTTCCATATTTCCTTTTGACCACCAAAATCTCGAAACAACCTTATCAATTTCTGAGCAGATACCATCAATTAGTTTAAAACAAGTCATTGCGTAATAGTGATTTGAAGCACGACAAAAGAATAAAGCATCATCAGCGAAGAATAGATGACTTAACGGTGGACCGTGTTTGCTTATCTTTATGGGTTGCAGCTGTCGCTTTTGGATGGCTTGAGCTATCAAATGACTCAGTATCTCTGAGCACAATATATAGAGATATGGGGACAACGGGTCTCCTTGTTTCAGGCCTCTTTCTGGTTTTATAAAGTTACGTGATTAACCATTAATCAAGGTTGAAAATGTGACCGACTTAACACATAACATGATCCATCTAATCCATTGGGTTGAAAAACCCATTCGCACCATTGTTTCTTCCAGAAACTCCCATTCTAGTCGATCATACGCCTTAGAGATATCCGTTTTAACTGCCAAAAATGCATGTGAACACATTTTTTTAACTCGTAGGGCATGCAAAACTTCATGTGCAATTAAAACGTTGTCCGTAATCTGTCGAGTTGGTACAAACGCGCCTTGTTCTTTCGAGATTAAATGTGGTAGATGAGGCTTTAGTCTGTTAACCAAAATTTTCGATAGAATTTTGTAATTAACATTACAAAACGCAATAGGTTGAAAATCTGCAAAAGTTGCAGGAGATGAAATCTTTGGGATAAGACAAATATCTGTATGGTTGAGCTGGGGATCTAGAATATTTTGATTAAAAAATTGTTCCACTTCCCGTAATAAGTCATCTTTAATATCCTCTCAATATAATTGGTAGAAACCCGCATTATATCCATCAGGAACTGGTACTTTATGACTTCCCATAGTAAACACGGCATCATGAATTTCTTGCATCGAGACTGGCTTAGTTAGCTGGGCATTCATAGTATCCGTCACACGGGGTGAAAAACCGGCAAATACACTTGAGGAGTCCCGACTTGGAGATGTCGTTGAGGTAAATAACTTTTGAAAATGTTGTTTAGCTAGAATTGATAATTCTTTATCACCTCGAAAAGCCAGTCCATGATCGTCCTTAAGCATAGTTAAGCGATTACGCGCTTCACGTTGTTTAGTTGAATGAAAAAATACTTCGTATTTCGATCACCACACCGTAACCAGTCCTTTCGACTTTTAACTTTCCAAAATAATTCTTCTTGTTGATAAGCATTAGCAAGCTGTCAGCGAAATTGTTGGATTATATGTGTAGGTTGTCCGCTAGTCATTTCTTCATCCAACTTTGATTTGAAAAAAACGATATTCTCCTTTGCATTTATATTGTTATGTCGTTTCCACGTTGAGATATCTTTGCGACACAATGAAAGTCGTGAGGTTAGAATAATATCAGGTGGATGAGATTTCCAACACCGAAGTAATGTCGAGTTAAAGCTATCATGATTGAAACATCTTGTATCGAATTTAAATTGACGTTTGTACGTAGGCGGTTCCGATAAAAAATGAGTGATAACCAGTCGGTGATCGGATACTCCTAATTCAAGAAATTCCGCATATGATTCTGGAAAGAGTTGTAACCATTCCGGGTTGACAATTGTCCGGTCTAAACAACAACAAACATCATGACCATATCGTTTGCCGGCCCATGAGAACGGGTCACCTTTAGCATCTAAATCGCGGAAATTACATTTTTGGTAAAAATCTCGAAAACTTGTGAAGGATTGAATCGGTCTAGTCCAACCACCAATTTTTTCTTGATTGTTTAGGATTTCGTTAAAATCACCAATGCAGATCCATGGTCTGGTTCTATTTTCCGCTAATTGAATGATAGAATTCCAAACTTGAGTGCGTAAACTTCTTTTTGGGTTACCATAAACAGCAGACAAATAGAAACTAGAATCATTCATTTCAACAAAGCAGTCAATAACATTTGGAGTAGCACTTAAAACTCAAAAAACAAGAGATTGTTTCCACATTAAAACCAAGCCTCCACTTAACCCAACAGGTGGAACAATCTGAAACTTTTGATAACCTAAATCTGAAACTAAAGCTGAAACATAAGGAACTTGTTGCTTTGTTTCCATGAGGAAAATGATATCCGGGAGAAACTTGTGAGTTAACTCCTTTAGATGTCGAACTACCAGGTCATTTCCCAGGCCTCGGCAGTTCCAACTTAGTGTCCTCATGGTTCATATGGTGGTACCGGGCCCATCGCGCCTCTGTTTTCTTCATCATTTATCGATTCGGTATCAACATTTGTAGTAACAATCGCCGGTTCTATGTTTCAATTACTTGGACCGGCTTCATGTTCATGCTTGCGTTTCCTTGATCCAGCTGTGGGTGGATAATGAGTGATATCACCCGGTTCCTCAATCATAGCTACCGGTTCGTCAGGATGGAGAATTTGCGGTAGTTCTTCCGAAGCTTCACAGATGATAACGGAACTGCTTTCATTCGGCATTATAAATCCATTGTTTGTTGGCTCTTCATCATCATCATTATCATCAGGATTGTCATCAACATCGCCATTTGGTTAAGTCAATGAAAATATATGTTTAAATAAGAATTCGACAGATAGTTGATGTTTTAAATAAATAACTTAAGAGTTCAGGATTTAAAGTTCCGCGATTGGAAAGTTCAGGGTTTTTTCATTTAAAATGTTTAACTTCCGTTATTGTTTTGTTTAAAATGTTTTTTTTTTTCTCATTTTGAATCCAATACGAAAAGAAAAGGTTGGGATACTGATATAACGATTCCATCATTGTTTATCAACTGATTTCATGTCTTTAATTATTATAATATATGCAACCTTGATTTTTTTTAAAAATATATGAATTGGTAGAGAAAGGAACTGACCTGGTTTAATAAAAATTTCATAAATTTTTATTTAAAAATTCCAAATAACCGCTGCCGCTGCAACAAAGAGAAGGATGACAGAGTCTTTTTCTATGATGTGCAATATGGTATATTGGATAAAGTAATGAGATTATGGTATTTCTTGTAAACTATCTGAATTTTCTCTTTATTATATTGGTATCTTCAATTTAGAAACCCCTTTTTCAACAAAAAATTGAAACCTTGGTTTGATGATCATTGTTAGCTTCCTAAGATTAGATTTGTTGATTCTTGTTTTTTTGGTTTCGGCATTTATAGACTCTGTGATTTTAATCACATTGATTCTTGTACATTTAAACGCAAAAAATGTATATTTAAATTTTTGTACATTTATAGTCAAGTGACCCACCCAAAATTTTTATACAACATTATTTTATATCAAAATTATTATAATTTAGTAATTTAAATCATAATTTTCTATTAATGACAATCCTAATTTCAAGTGCAATATTCAAAAATTATAATTTTAATGAGAAATTTCATAAAATACTACAAAATAGTTTTATGCTCCAAAATCAAAACTCTCAAATGTTCCAAAAATATCACTATTTTTTCTTCCAAAAATATCATAAACATAAATAATCAAATTTTAAAGGTTTAGAATTCAAATGTTTGGAATTGAGTTCATTAATTAGAGTTTAAAATTTAGTTTTTAAAGATTTATGGTTTAGTTTTTAGGAAAAAAGATAAGGGATTGAGATTTTAATTTGAAGTTTGAAAGTTATTTCGATTTTTGTTATTTGTGAAACAAAAACAATTTTATGATATTTGAAACAAATTAATAATATATGATATTTTTTGAACATATTTATTTTGTTGATATTTTTAAAAATTTTCAATTTTGATTTACATATTTATATTTTGATCCCTTAAAATTATTTGCTGATCCGCCATTGGTCTAATTCTATCGTTTCAAATTTCATTTAAATTCTGTTACAACTCAGACAAAGGGCTTCAGTTTATGGCCCACTAAAGTATATTTAGGGCTTTTATCAGACAATCATCGGTGCGAGATTCGTCGTCTCCGGCGATCGCCAGGAGAAGAAATGTGGGCAATTAGGAGAGTAATTAGCCGGCGAGTCCATGGCAGAAGCGATGTTACTGTTCCAAAAATCTTTGGATTCTCAATTGTATCTCCCAAAAATGTAAGCTTCGCTGTTTTTCTTTGCTCAACGATCACAAAATTGGATCTGATTTTGGGTAACTTTTTTGATTTGAAGGTTGAGGTAGAGTATGCAGATGGTACTAAATTCAAATTTTCATCAGAGTTTCTGAGAGTCTACAGTCCTGCTGCTGATGGAAAAATCAGATCAATCAATGGTGAAAAGGTAATGCTTTTTAATATCTTATAGTCTTAGTTCATCTTTACAACACATCCTAAATTTGAAGAATGTGGTAGCTGCTTGCTTATGAGGCTTATTGTTTTTGGACCAGCTTGGTGTTGTTACTCTAACTTGAACTCGGTTCTAGATGTAATCTGGTTAAAATTAAATTTTGTTTGGTGGCCCTTTGACTTTTGCATTGAAGTTGTTGGCACTTTGCTCCTCTTTTGTATAACGGTTAGTTGATATTGGCTGAAACAAATTTTGTGGTCTAAATCAGGTGATATCTGGAAGGCGGTATGTAGGAATCATGTCCGCAGAACCAGTTGGAAACTATGGAGTAAGGTACTTTCAAAATCCTGCAAAGTCATTGATTCCTATCTTAGAGTTACGTTTTTTTTGGGTTATTTCAGGATAGTGTTTGATGACTTGCATAGAACAGGGATATATCCATGGGATTATTTTTACGAGCTTGGGATTAATAAGTTTGGTCTTATGAGAAACTATCTCAACACTCTTCAAAAGCATAATCTCAGTCGTGAACCTCCTCCAAGAAGAAGATGATTCAAAGTGCGGACATATGGTATCTCGTTGTCTTGTTTTCGAATTAGGGCTTGTTGTTTGCTTTTACTCAGTTGCTTTTGCTATTAGTGTTAAATCTCAATCTGAGAAATTTGAAGTCTAATACGAAATTAAAAATATGAAGTTTCTAACAATATAAAATGTGAATAAATATTGTTGAAAATATATGACTCAACAAATATACATATTCTCAATAGCCTTAGATTATATGTTGAGTTAGGTGATGACATGCATGATGAAAATTATTTATTAAATATACTTAGTTAATATATATATATGAAACAATTACACTATGGTGTAGAGAAATCCAAACTATTTTCACAAAAGTGGATCTTCTCATTTAGGTGGACTTTGTTTCAAACAATTACTCTTTCACCCTTGAAGTGGGTCCTGCGAGACTTTAGTGTGCGAGTGGTTTAGTAATTTTCGTCTGTGTTAATTCATGATTACCAAGAAACCATTACAATTGCTTCGCAACATTGTCAATCAAATATCATATCAATTTTAAAAAGTTAAACACTGTAACAATTCAAAAAATCAAACTTCCTTTCCTCTCGGCGTTTGTTGAATAAAATTCAAACTTCTTCTCTCGGCGATTTTTGAAATTTATTTCAATATCAGAGATTCAATGAAGCTCGTAACGTTTGCGAATTAAGTGGCGGTTGAAGATGGTAGGAAAATGAATCGTTAGTGTAGATGGTGACTTCGACCAAAACCTACCTAGACGATTGTTTGCGATAGACCAGTATCCCAAATCCAGGTTAAACATTTACTCGAAACTGGATTATCTTGCTATGATAGTCGTTAAGTTGTACGGTACACCGGAGCTACAGACGATTTTGGATTCCCCGTTTGGTAAACTGTTTGAAATTTGTCTTTCTCATTGCCCCATGGCTTCGAAACTGGTACACGCGTTGTTATGCCGTCAAGTAGTTACGAAAAGAAAGTATGAATTATGGACGATGTTCGGTGGATAACCTCTTAGATTTTCGATGCCTAAGTTCGAAAATATAACATGACTGTCATGTGGCAGTTACCCGGATGGGTATGAATAAGATTGTAGAGATAACACTGTTGGCACAGTGGGTAATTATTGGTCTCGTTTGATAGGGGACGACGCTAAAGCAACTTTGGATGATATCAATCGGCTTCTCGATCCAGAAGCAGAGACACATGGGTGGCGTAAACTGCGAATTGCCTTACTGTTTATTGTTGACGGTGGACTGATTGCAACCCATCAGGTAGGTCGACCCGCACCTAGGTATGTTGAGATGGTAGAGGATGTCGAGTCATTTATGAAATTTCCTTGGGGTAGAGAATCGTTTTTCCGAACGGTTAGAGGAATGATTCCTAAGAAAGGAGTAAAAAACAAGGAAATTGTGTCAAACTTCTGTCAACAGCTCAAGCAGAAGTCAATTCGGTTACAAGGTTTTCCATTGGTTCCGCAACTTTTGGCATACCAATCAATTAGTGGTCTTTCTAAATAGGTACCTACAGAAGATAATTGTATAAAGGACACACAATTTGTGAATCTTCCTAAGGTGTCTCACATTTTCTTAAACGATGTACTGGAGGTTGAGAATAGCCATGAGGTAAGTTTCATTTGTTTCCCTTTTGTAGTTTGTAGTTACATTGACAAATTTTCCACAATGTGACATATGCGTGTTAGTGTTTGTTGTAGTTATCTGTTGTCTCAATGATGGTCGCTGATGAGAGTTGGATACGTGATGGGTATTGCGAGATTGATGATGAGGTGAGAGACAAAAAGGTCGTGTACATGGAAAAACTAATCGCGGATGGGCACGTGTTCCTTAAAACCAATTGGGGGTGGCAGTGATTCTACCCAGCCATTGTCCTCTTTCGAGGTCGAGGATGTGACACAAAAGGTCTCCAGTCCAAAAGCTGTTGAAGACCCGTGTACATCAAGGCAGAGTAGTTTGCGTCCACGTATGGGCAAGGGGGTAAACAAGCCAAACATGTCTCATTCTGGCAGGGTCCATAATGTACATGTACCCAGTGGACGACAAGATGTTGATGCTATGAAGGAATGGATGGAAGGATACTTCGATAAGATGAAAGCACAATTGTTGTCAAGCATTAAAGAAGTTAACGTTAAATTAGGTCGCTTAGAGAAGGACTTCATGTCCTTCACAAAAACGAGACGTTTCAATTACAGACGGAGTGGGAACAAGACAAGGGTACTGCGCACTACTATTAAGGATTAAACACATAAATCATCCGCTGATGCTGGTGACGATTCTGAACGTAAGGTTCGTCAGGAGAACGTTGTAGACCGGAATTCATATGGACCTGCTGGTGCCATTGTCACTTTTCTTAGAACGAAAACTAAGGTACTAGTAATAGGCTTCTAACAAACAATAAGTGATAGTGATTGCTTCATTTGAAATAGGCAATTAACTCATTTTTTTCTTTTTCTCCTCGGGGTCAAGAACAGTTGACATATGAAGCCGACTCTACAGTCCAAGTATTCGGCAACTTTTCCATAATGAACGGAGTCATACAATCGTTACCACCAACATTTTTTATGTAGCTTGTCCTTGTGTCTAACTATTGGTTATGTGGCCACCATCAAGCGAGCTGGTTATGTGGCAGAAACTGCGGACATTCACACTTTACCTAACAATGAACAAGAAGGCGATGGAAGCATGGTAGTAAGTCACCTTTGTACGCATATCTAGAAGTAAAATATGTACAACTGTACACTTTATGATACTCCATATTGAGAAGTCAAATATGTTGCAGCCCCCCGTACATTCTGACGTCCATATGGACGATCGATCACATATCGTGGACGGGGTTGTCCAAATGGAAGTAAGCCGCTGTATTTGCATGTACATATATATTTTAAGTACATTCCATTTACATTTTCCCTTACACATTTTCCAGATGCTTTCACGACCACACCCAATACTAACGTCCATTACGGAGTATCCATCAGAAACCGGAGTGAAGGATGCGGTATGCCCAATACATGTTTAACATTTTGTAAGAGTAACATATGCTAGTATTTTCGTACATAGACAGGGAATGACACAGATGTCCAGATGGAAGGTGTTGTTGACGTCCAACAAAGTCTCACTGTATGTTGCCTTCCAACTCTTGGTGATTTGTCCTCAATGTAAAATGTGTTCTAATATGTTTAGTATTGCCAATTTAGCCGGTCCCAAATGTGGTCCACACAGTTATATAGAGCGAGAATGGTGGTCTATTGGAGGTACAACTCCCTATTGATAGGCTGTATATGTACCCCTATGTAGTAGGCGACACTCTAATAATTGCGTCTGTTTTCACGTAAGACTGTGAAGTAGGCCACGAGGCTCACGAGTAGGAGGGGATGCAGGTGGACGATGTTGTTGATGCGACCATTTTACTGGATACAGTGCAGGAGCCTGAAGATAGTTCCATCGGAGTTGTAAGTCCATTTTTATTTCAGGAGAAAGATTAAAAGCTGTTAGGCTCTTAAGGCTGGGTGCACGAATGTTAGATACCTACATGGCTAATTAGGTGTATATTGACAAGCTATATATTGTGCAGCCTACCATACAAGCTGAGGTACATAAGGAGAGCACCAATAAGACAATCGACGGTGTTGTCCAAACGGAGGTACGCTAGTATATATGCAACACCTTGTATGCATTAACATGTTCTGAAAAATGTTTTGAAGGTTGTTACACGACAAGATCAATCAATCGAAGCAATGGAAACCAATCATATAGAAATGGAATCCCAATCCAAGCTGGCGGTATGCCCCGTACACCCATATTTTTTTACTGGGTTAATATCGTCTAATATAACCGTACACAAACACACTCATCACAAGTTTTATAGGACACAAATGTCCACATGGACAGTTACTCACACATTGAAAGCGTACACAAGGTTCACGTATATACCCAAATCCTATGTTCGAATTGTGCTTTTATGTATAACACGTTAATCATATGTTTTCTTTAAAAATGTAGCATGTCACAAATGATGTTCAACCTGTTACACATACTCATCACGATGGAGGACTAGAGGTGCGTATTCCTCTTTTTTCCCAATATACTAGTTTCCATTAAATAATGGCCTAATATGAAGTGTGTGCCTTTTTCTCTAGGGAAATGAACATCTCGAAGAACTTGATATAGTTTGCAGCCAATTGCCAAAAACGGATTTCATCCTGATGCAGGTTTTATTTGTTAATTTACTAACTCAATGGATGGACAACCAGCACATATCCGACATCTTACATTCTTTGCAGATCGACGATGGGTCATCGGTGCAAGCACCAATGGATGCCAACAGTTATCCAGACGTCCCAGAGGAAGATGAGTACTTCCCACCAAACACTCCTGGTTTGAAGGAGTTGGTAAACTCTCTCCATGAAAGATTCTGGGAAAACTCGCAGCGGGAATTAGCTGAGTCTGGTTTGAAGGGTTTGCTTCCCAAAGTTGACATCGATCTGTTTAATGACTTCCATAAGATGTTGGTTGACGACCCATCAAGGTAAATCCATCTCCATGTTGCTAGGAAAATATTGTGATGCACTTAGAATGTGACAAGATGTACGCGGCCTTTTAACCCTTATAGGTCACACATTACTTGTACAAATGTGGCATTCAACAACATATTCTTGCTCCAGTTGTCTAAACTAGGCCAGTGGGTATCAAATGTGGTGAGTATTTCACAACTCACGTAGTGCGCTTCTGTTTGCTAAGGTGAATTATCATATGTTTTTCAGCACTTGCAAGTCTTGCTGGAAAAACTTGGAGCACAACATTTTGATATGTTGCAAGAAGAGCGTGCAGCCTTTCTGAACATTTACTTCATTACTCAATTGAAGGAAAAGCACCGCAGTTTCAAAGCTGCAAAAGATAAGTCTAAGTTCCGTTTCGGCGAGAAACTGTCTAGGCACGTGTTAGAACCGGGTTCACAATGGCTGTCAGAGGTGGAGACACTATATGTGCCCATGAATTAGGGTGATAAACATGGGGTTGATTTGGTCATCAATCTGAAGATCTGGATGATAGAGATATTTGACTCAAATATCAACCTCTTCAACGATGTTAAAGTTAAAGAACTAATGGCTCCCCTTGTGGATATGCTCCCTTACATGATATTCTTGTTTTGTGGAGATGGGCTGCCGGCAATGCTGCGTGGTAAACCATTCGTCTACAAGAGGATGAATGGTGTCTACCAAAACAAATCTGGAGGTGAGTGCGGCCCTTGTTCTATTAAATTCATGGAGCTTCATTTGTATGGAAGTGTGGACAACAAAATTGGAGAACTGACAGACGAAGACGTTTATGATTCCCGACGTCAGTATGCAATGGACATTTACAAGGGCATTGTACTCCACTCGCCCTGACTTTATAAGTTGTAACTTACTTTGGATTTTATGTACGATGTACTTTGTTGACGAAACTATGGTACAATTACATCCACCTCTTATTGCACAACTATTCAAATATGTCTACAATGTTTTGCATAATGGACGATCTCGGTTGTACATTGTTGCATGCCACGTACCCATTACGTCAGGAACCACATCGTACAATAGGCACGTGTACACGTTTTTCATGAGGAGCATAATGTGTACCCGTACGCATCATGCCCTTTATCGTCCATCACTCCAACTGTGTACACGTTGTCCAATTTTTATATTTTGTACATCATGCCCAGTCCATGATGTGCATCCCGTTTTGACATCGCGTTCATTTGTACTTCTTTTAATGTTCATATCTCCTCACGTACATCGTACATCTGGTCACTTTCATGGTACATCCATGTATTCTCCTAATACCACTATCCCTCGTACGTTGGTTCGATGTACAGGCTACTTCGCATATATTCCATTTGTTTTTTTTGTTCACCATCCAGTGTCTCATATTATTTGTACATGTCCATATTTTGTGGGGGGGGGGGGGTCNACAGAGTCGCGTACCCAAGTTGTACATACATATGTCGTATAAGCATTATTGTACATTCTCGTTTCGCGGTGCGATGTACACTAGAGGGTGTCTACACGTTCTCCATTAGGACCACAATGTACTATGCTCGGATCACACCCCATTTGTACATGTGCACCTCATGCCCTATATCGTCCATCTCTGCTTACTCGTACACTCGTGTAGAGCATGCATCCATAACATATCGTACATTCAACGCCAATGGGGTGGGCATGGAATGGTCATTCTGTATGCATAGGAAGTGAACACGTTCATCCCGTTTGACAACTCGTACATGTGTACCAAGTTTATATACATACATCCCAAGGTAGGTTGTACATATCGTTTTAGTGTCACAAACGTTGTAAGTGAGTGTACATACACGCATCCATGACCAGGGCGAATATGTGTTCAAGGTGGGTTTTTTTGAATGTCGCGCCTACTTCACATCAAGAACTTCGTTTTAGGTGGCAGTGGTTGTTTTATGTTTTGTGGATATATTGCAAATCATGTTTGTGGACGTTAATTTAGTACAAACAAACTGTTTTCATACTTTAGTAATTGATTCGCGATCTTTAATACAAAGTCTTAATACAAATGCCTATGAAAAACCGCAAACGACATTAGAGAAACATGGGATAAAACATCGCACACATGTCTTGGTTGCCCACTCTGAGTACTGAAGTGACCCAAAAGAAACACAACACTCACATTCCGGGACATAGTGCGGCCACCAAGTGGGGTGAAAAGTAAAGCAGTTCAACGGATGTACGAAGTTGATGTAATGGATGATAGTCTCTTCCGTGTAAACCAGAAGTTCATGTGTGGACATTGCAATGATGTTGTCCAGGAGATCCTCGGGGTCCATGCCACTGCAGCAGTAAAGAACGGCCAAAAGAACACGCATAATAGGTTGGACATCCTTGATTGTCTCCAAATGTATATAGCGACTATACATTCGGCTTGTTTGAAAGCGAGGTCTATTGCATGGAGGTACAACGCGTACGGGTTCTTCGTGGACAAGCATTGCCTGTACACGTAACTCAGTGGCGACCAAGGGAGAATTGCTTCGGGGTAGTCCGGGTGCTTGTCTAAACGTAACATTGGCAAGATGGCGACATCGTACACCCAAAATCTACCTAATTGGCATGATCGTAAGAGACCGTTCAACGCGGTTAGACCTTCTTTGGCGCATATTTCTATGATCTTGGTGACTTAATCCCTCGGGAGCGGAGATGGTGCATTGTAGCGACGTAGGAAAACCATGAACACTTGTATGAAATATGGTGGTATTGCTTCGTTGCTTCTCTTATTTTCTTGGTAGGAGCTCAATATAAACATTTTTGGTTTTGGCGTGGTTTCGCGCCATCGTATGTACAAGTTTTTGGCGCCCTTCTAATACTTTCGATGTACGGATAAGTTATGAATGGATGCGTATACTAGCGTCTACACATCTGCCACGTACATGCGAATGTGCTTCATTAGTGTAAACAGAAAAGTTGGGATATACTTAGGGGGTACAAAATGTCTTACAGCTGTTGACTGATGGGATGTTAAGTCTAGACTATGTCAGGTGGTACTAGGCCTTTGAAAATTCTTCATTAAATGCAAGCGTACCGAGTACGCTTATGTGTAATGATTCGCTTGTGGGACCCATTTGATGGAAGTGTTTCTCTGCTAATTTCGATTTTTTTCAAAATATTCTCCAAATCGCTCCTCTTCATTGTCCCGTGTACATTCACCCCTACTCAGGTTGTACATACTTGTGTCATATAAGAAACATTGTACAATATCATGCAGTGCTCCGCTGTACAATCTAAAACGTGTACACGTTGTTCATCATCCATTCGTACACGGGCACCTCTGTGTATATTTCACGGCAATTGGGTCTCCATGGAATGTACATCCTATATGACGCAGGCAATGTACAGGTTCACCCCGTCTTGACGTCACCCCGTTCCCGCTGATGCCACTCTAGTTTTTGATCCTACCGTCGACTCATCCGAATCTGCCTCCGACGACGCCGACGAAGCAGACGATAATGACGAGGAAGTGAGAACATAATACAACAATATCCCTTGGATCGGAGAAGCCTGTTATCTCTTTCTCGTCTGGTAAGGTCGGAAATGTCCCATCCGGGGATGGACTGTCATCCCATCCCCATCTTTTAGGCGTCTGCATACCCATGTCTCTACTTACCAACTCCCCTTTATTGTGTAGGTTCGCCATTGACTACGTAGATGCTTAATAACTCCCCTATGTATCTGACCTTCATGGAGTGTTCCACCTTGGACGTTATAAATCTCATTTAAAATTACTTGTACGAATCTTTGATACAATAACATCCATGTGTACTATGTCCACACACTTACATCCATGTGTACTATGGTTGTATCCCACCTATGGTTACTGCATACTCGTTACTCAGACGTCATGTCATTTCCTTTTTATAAACTTTTAAAACTAAAAACAATTAAGAACAGTACTATCACCATGCCTCCCCACTTCTTGATGCCACTTACAAATCTCTAATGGTTAACTCACCACCTTTTCATTATACTAGCACCTAGGTTAACGCACACATCCGCATGACACACTTTATGTTAAATCATCATGAAATCGCACTTAATGAGCACATTACTCCTATCAAATAATCATTAAAACCCACACACCCTTCTTACGTACAATCTTACTATTCCACATGTTCTCAGTACGTAACAGTCGCCATTGCCTTATTACTCCAACAAAGATTCAAGACTTAAACCACTTATACGTTTCACATCCAACATGGCATTATAGTGCATGGGTGTACACCATAGCAATGTCCATGTGTGCTCGTCAAATGACACCCTCACATCTTAACAAATAGCAAAAAAAAAACAAATTCTAAGAAGATACAACCCCAATGCCACATTACCAGTCAACGCAAGCTGCATTCATTCTCCTAATCTATTGTACAAGTTGTCTCTTATCTAAATAATTTATTTTCCCTGCTTAATTCTTACTATTATCCCCACTATATAATATACGCACTAACGTACTAACTTCTCTCACATCCTACATACGTGTGCCAACACCTGCCACCTAGAGTGTGACATGTCATGGTTACACGTCACAACACTTCAATACGTGTACAATGTACGAATTATGCGTACAACAATGTACGATATCAATTCCATGAAGGTCAACCGAATTATGTGTACTACAATGTACGATATTAATTCCATCATCACACGATGTCCATCTGGATCTCGAATTATGTCCTATTACGTTTGTGTCTATATCGAATATGTGTCATATTGATTTTACATTTATTACTGTCCGTGCAGATAAAAAATGGTCAAACGTCCACCAACAGTCGCGTCTTTTGACTTACCAAGCCCTTTTCTCGGGCTACATATTGAACCCCCAGTCCACAATTCTTCATCCATCTCCTCACTCTTTGAAATGTTGGTTCTCCTTACACCACTTCTAATTTCCGATCACCTTTCTTACATTGTTTCCCATTTCGTTTTAATTAACAATCCACTTACATCTCCATTTTCCCATTTTTCAGATGGACAACAACAACGGGAAGCGGAAAGCAAGCGAAGATCATTGATAAACAGAGAATTCGCTAATCCTATGTCTAGCAAATACTTAAGTTTAATTACGTCATTAAATTACTTAAGATATCATCTAATTTAGGTAAAGTTAAACTTGTTAATCCTATTTGAATCATGCTTAGTCTACGCCATTAAGATTGTCCGGTTTAAACATTCAATCATGCATAATTTAAAAAGTCAAAGAAAAGTCAACAGTTCAAAAGTCAACAGTAATTAGGAAAAAGTCAACAGAAATTTAAACTTGATATTCAAAGGTAAAAGACTAAGCGAATGGTTTAGGTTATTGATTTGGGTGATCAAATGAATTCATGTGGTGTATATTCTATCTATTAAGCTAACCCTTGGTTTAAATTCCAAAACCTAGACTAATCCACTTTCATGGCACTAATCCTTTCCNGGAAAACTACACAATTAAGAAACATTAATATCCAATTTATCTTAACCACTAAACTAACTAACACATTGTCTTGGTTATGCCTCATTTAGCTTATAGAGATTGGTTCCGGCATTTTTTCAAACACCTTTCGGGTGCAAAATTCCTAACTTCTAGAAGTGAGAGATCAATTCAATCCTAATATTAAGGGCATCAACTATAAGAAGATTTATGAATTACAAGACCTAAACACCAATCCTTCAACTAATTCCCCAAATCTAACTAACCATTCACTTAAAGATCACTACTCACTAATCATAGTGATAGCACAAAATCTTATGAAAGATGTGTGATAAGACATGATTAGAAGAAGATTTGGAAAAGAAAATAACAATCAAAAGCAAGAAATCAAACTCAAAGAAGATTTAAGATCCAAAGGTTTACAAAATGTTCTTAGGAAAAATCAAGCTTAGTTCCTTAAAAATTAGGGTAAAAGCTTATATAGTGTTGCTAAAATCCATTGGGTTAACCCAAAAAAACTTGGGTTAACCCACTAAAAGTTGGGTCAAAATAGTCAAAATGGCAATAAAAGTGTTGACTCAGACGACCATACCGGTTTGAGTAAACCGGTATGGCTGGCCGGTATGCCTTCACCGGTTTAGATACGCCGATGTGATAGCCCGTAGCTTGCTCCTGCCAAAATCTTCATTTCATACCGGTTTGTATAAACCGATTTGAATCCCTGGTATGCTTGCACCGGTTTAGATACGCCGATGTGATAGCCCGTAGCTTGCTCCTGCCAAAATCTTCACTTCATACCGGTTTGAATAAACCGGTGTGAATCCCTGTTATGCTCTGTTTTCCGCTTCTTTTTACCTTCAAAACCCCTCCTTGATCCACAACTTGGTCCCTTAGCTTCCTACCACCTGAAACTATCATATGCAAATGAAAATGCATACTATACAACCTATATGCGAGTGGATTTGCCTATAATGCGGTCATAACGGAATGTATAATGCATAAAAATCATAAGATATCAACTCCCCCAAACTTATCCTTTGCTTGTCCGCAAGCAAACCGCTAAGGAAAGTGAGAGAGAGAGATTTGAAAGTGGAAACATCAAAGCCAAAAGATTAAGCAAAAGCCTAGTGGATTAATACACATCATCAATCCCAAACCAATATCTCTACTTATCAAATCATCCAAGCACTTTCACTATTCATTCTATTACCAAAAGCAAGCGATCCACCTATCTAGTCCAAGTTATCTTCTTACATTCAAATTCTTTTTAATAGTGAAGCATGCTCAAAAGATAACTTAAAGGTTTCAACTGGTGAGATCGAAAGGGGATTTCAATGCATAAAAAGAAGGTTTCACTCAATTGTTGGCTATCACTCAAAAGGGAGTGATTGAATTAGCAAAATCAAAATGAGACAAAGGACAATGGGGCATACAATCTCTCAACTTCCATTTCTAATCATTCCCTAATTCCTAAGTCCTATTCTACCAACATCCAAGAGTTATAAACATCCCTTTTTAGATTTAAGCTTCCCAAACAACACTTTCTTTTAAATCTTTTTCATTCTAGGCTTTTCTTTTTCCCCCACTAGTTTCTTCATTCTTTCCCTTGCACCATTTAAACATGTTTTAGCTCTTTTTTCATCCTTTTATTTCTTAGGCTAATCTTGTTAAGCTTTTGTGATTCCCTAGCCTTTTCCTTCATGAAATTTAGAGTTTTTCTCTATTCGAACTTAGGGGTTTTCTTCTTTCATTTTCAAACTAGTGGAAAATAATCATTCTTTTTCCTCATTCATCCAACATTTTTCTTTTGAAGCATCACTACCAACCTACCTCTACCCTTATCTTTTAGAACAAGAACTAGAACCAAGCTTTTAGCTAATACTCCCAAGGCATTAAGATCTACACAATTCCCAATATTCCATTTCTAAATACCCTTCCTAATAGCTAGATGATGTCTTCAATCTAGCTAAATGGAAGTGTTCAATTGTCGCCCTTTATA
>OVBE01007244.1:0-18716 GCA_900406425.1 Iberis pinnata
TATATATATATATATATATATATATATATATATATATATATATATATATATATACGCCAAATGTAAAATGAAATTTTGAGGTAAATTAACCACATTTATTTTGTACTAAAAGTGTAAAAAGAAAAAATATATTTTAAATTTCCTTATGTTTTAAATATCATAACATATGCATCAATCAATATTCACTAGATAGGGATAATTATTTTAGATTATGACATATGTCAATATTAAATAGAAATTAAAAAAGTATGTTATTATTTATTTATTTTTAAAGAAGGTAAAATAATGAAAACGATATATACTAGGTAACTTTAAAGGTAAAGTATTAAAATAAAAAATAAGAAAAGAAAATAGAAAAGCATAAGATAAAAAAGAGAATTATATAGCATGCATATTTTATATAAATATGTAGTTATAAAATATGTTAAACTTGATTTTTGTGATTATGAATGTTATTATGTGAATGCTAACTATTATACTGATGTTAAGTATTTTCGTGATACTTTGTTGTTTTAAACTAAAAATTATGTTTTGTTCAAATTAAAAAAGTATACGTATAACAATTAAAATAATTCAGTGTGAAAATATTTATTTATTTTTAAAATAATTAATTTTTATTCCTTTGTATATTAAATAATATATTATTGGAATCCTATACAATTGTAATTTTAAATTCTGAAAAATACAAATGTTTTAAACTGAATTTTGGATATTATAATTGCTATTTATTAAAAATAATATTTTTCTTATTATTATTATTATAACCAAAAAAATCACGATGTTATATATATATATATATATATATGTGTGTGTGAGTGACAATAATACAATTCACTATTATACAAATCTAGATACAAGTACTTATACATGTAATGGTGTATAATAATATTTATAGGAAAGATGCCGCATATAATTTTTTTAATTGATTTTAGAGTCAATATATAAAATTTTATTAACTAAATAGTGATAGTCTAATAGTTCACAAGATTTTCATTGATTAGGATAAGGATTGAGTCAAAGATGTCAAGATGATGGCACTTATTAAACCATATAAAAAAATTATTGAATAAGCTATTATATATTTTCATCCTTTATATAAAATTTATTTACATCTAATTCTTCATAACTTAACAAACTATATACTCAAATTTGATTTTTCTTTTCTTTTTAATCTTATCCTATTATTTTAGTTTCGTTTTCAACAGAGAGAAAGGAATTAACAGGTTGCTTGATAAGTGAGGCAATTTGAGCAGTGTACCTACTTTATGGACCACAACATCTCTAATTTTTTTCATTTACTACATACAATTTCATTCCTGATTGTAGTTTCTTAAAATTATAAATCTGTAGTTGTTAGGATAATTTTAATTACGCCTTCCAATAATTGGTCAATATATGGATGAAACATTTTAACGAACACCCAAAGTAGGGAACTCCACATTTCCTACACAACAAATTCTATTGTTATTCATTTTACCACAAAATGTTTCAAAATGTGTGAATGAAATGGAGTATTTTTTAGTTTGTGTTCTAAAACACTTTCAATTGTTTCAAAATATCATAGAAATATTACCAATTTCAAATAGCTTTTAAATTTTATATCTAATTTCTAAAGTTCTAAAACTGAATTCCAATACCTTCAAAACTAAACTTTAAATTTTAGTTTGTGAAGAAAACCCAAAATTTTTAACTATAAATCCTTAAAAATTAGAGTAATTCTTTGAAATACCATCAAAAGAAGTTGAAATTCCAAAAATATCACAGATTCCCAAAAATTCCATAAATACCACACACTCTCAAATGTTCCAAAAATACCACAAAAATAAAAATAGAATTTTAAGGGTTTAAAATTTAAAATTTTGGGTTTGGATTCACTAAATAGAGTTTAGGGTTTAGTTTTGAAGGGGTAGTTTGGTTTTGGAGTTTTAGGATTCAAATTATAAATTTTAAAACTATTTCAAATTTGTGGTATTTTTGGAATAAAAACATTTGTATAGTATTATTGAAAAAAGTTGTGGTACTTTTGGAACTTTTGGGAGTGTGTGGTATTTTTGGAATAATCCTAATTTTTTGTGCTATTTTTGAGAATTTCCCTAAAAATTATTTATGTGTTTGTAGTATTTTTAAAAAGAAAATATTTTAATTGATATTTTGAAACGTGAAACTCATTTTCATGATATTTGTGGAATTACTCTAAAATAATTAAAAAAGAAAACCATTCCTAAAAGTATCACGCTAATTAATCAGAGTAGTTTTGTTCTAGAACATACTTATTGTACACATTATTTTCCATCATAAAATTTTATAATAACTAAGATGGCTACATATTCTCATTATCTTGACTGTAATGATTATAGTCGTTTTATGAGAAAAATGATTGTAGTCGTCGTAGCGTATATTATCAATCTTCTTTGGTTTTTCACCAATTTTATTATTTTCAAAAAGTCTATAATATCAAAACTAATGAACGCGACAAATCGAATAAAAAATATATAAGGGGCTAGAGAAACGTGTATTGTACACTTACGCTTCATATTTAGGTAGTAATCGTTACATAAAAATAAAACATATAAAAACCGTCCCATTTGGATGATTTATGTATATATATTAGAAGAAACACAGAAAAAAGTAAATAAAACCTTTATAAAAAAAATTAAAATGTTTATTTAAAAAAAAATAGTTGCTATATATAGAATTATTTATTAACATTTAGTTAACTCTAACTAACTATACCAATACGTACAATCTAATAACCTCTCTCCAGATAGTAATACACTACAGGAAATTAAGGCATTAATAGCTGTTCTTTATAGCGTTTATGATATAAATGCGGTAAAAAAGATTTTAATAGCGTTTCTATTTTCGTAACCGCTGTGAAAACTTTCGCTTATTAAAAACTATACATTACATAGCACTTAAAATTGGGAATGCTATGTGATTATGAACGGAAAATATTTTATTTTTCTGTTTAACACTTAATGTATTTTTGAATTTTTCGTCTCCCTCTCGCAATTTCTTCTCCTTCTCTTCTCGTCAATCTCAAATTCAGCTTTCTATTTCTCTCTCATAATCTTGTTTCTTCTTTTTCGTCTCCCACTCGCAGATTAATCTCGTCTTGTTTCACTTTTTTTAGCGAAGGTTAGGTCAATTTTCGTTCTCGATTTCTCATCAATTTAAGGTTCAGTCTTTAGTGTATCCTATCAATTTATGACTTAATTCTTAGGGTTTTCGTTCTATTTCGTGTTATCGATTTCTTGTTGCCTCTTTTTCGAATTATCTCCATTCCTTTTTCTGATTGAACGGTTGTAACATGAGCCAATCCTGGGACTGGCTTCCAAGGTATCTAAATGTGTTTCAATTGATTTAGTTTTTTATGATTATCTCGATTCTTTTCTCTGATTCAATTGATTGGGTTAGTTTAACTGTGAATTAACAAGGCAAGCGTTGAGTATGAGGAAGGTGCAAGATATTTTGTAAACGAATCATAAAAGAGGTTAGGTAATCCTCTACATATGTTATGTCCCTGTATCGACTGCCGTAATTTGTGCCATCAAGACAGAAACACAGTTTTGGATCACTTGGTCATTAGAGGTTTGAATCATAAATACAAGAGAAATGATGTTTGAAGTATTCATGGAGAAACAAGGATTGAGAATAAAATCTTAGAAAATGAAGACAATGAAGCGTATGAGTTGTTTAGAAATGCATTCTTTGACAATGAAGACAATCAAAAGTCCTCAAAGAGAGAACAACCTGAAATTATTCAAAGTGAAGAATTATCTCAGTTTAAAAAGAAGTTAGAGGACGCAGAAACTCCATTATATCCATACTGTTCAAATTACACAACAATTATGGGACGGTACCAGATTAAGGTTAAGAGTGGGATTTCAGAGAATTACTTTGATCAGATTTTGAGTATGGTTCATGATATGTTTCCTGAAGGCAATGTGCTTCCAAGGTCATCATATGAGATTAAATTTTTTTGAAGGTCTTTGGTTTTGGATATGATGTTATTCACGCTTGTAAAAATGACTGTATTTGTTTTACCAGAAGTAGTATGAGGAGATGAGTAGCTGCCTAGATGTGGTGCTTCAAGATGAGAACTTGATAAACATTCTGGAGAGACAAAGAATGTGATTCCAGCAAAAGTACACAGGTAATTCCCTATAAAAGAAAGATTCAAGAGAATGTTTAGGTCAAATGAAACGTCTAAGAGTTAGCAATGACATTTCAGTAATGGTACAAATGATGGAACAATGCGTCACCCTGTGTACTCATTGACTTGGGCACATGTCAATGCTAAATGGCCACAATTCGAAGCTGATCCAAGAAACCTAAGACTTGGTATTTCCAGAGATGGTATGAATTCATTTTCTTTGCAAAACACAAACCATACTACATGACCAGTTTTACTAGTAAACTACAATATGCCTCCAACAATGTGTATGAAGTCAGAGAACATAATGTTAACTCTTCTGATTCATGGTCCTACTGCACCAAGTAACAACACCGATGTTTATCTGGCTCCTTGAATTGATGATCTGAATGATTTATGGAATGAAGGTATCAAGCTATTTGATTCATTGTCTCAGGAGAAAGCTATATTATTGTGGAGTATCAGTGACTATCCAGGATTAGAGACCTTAGTTGGTTATAAAGTAAAATGCAAACAAGCATGTATGTATTGTATGTGGGAAAGATACTCCTTTTAGGTGGTTTAATTTTAGTCGAAAGCATGTCTATATGGGCAATAGGAAACGTCTCAGGCCTGGTCATCCTTATCGAAGTAGAAGAGAGTGGTTTGATAACACTGTTGAGTTAGGTACTGTTAATAGAATTGAAATTGGAGCTGTGATATATGAAGTCCTTAAGAATTTTAATAATGACTTTGGGAAACCTTTGGGGAAGAAAAGCAAAAGAAAAAGATCAGGCTTGACTGAAGAAGATAGTGACCAATAGAGGTGGAAAAAGAGGTTTATTCTATTTGATTTACCATACTGGAAGGTTAGAAAACAGTTTTATTTTACTTTTTATAATACTGTATTGCATTACTAATTTTGTTACTGTATTATTTGACTTATAATTTGACTTTTAATGACTTAGGATATGCTGGTGCGCCACAACATTGACGTAATGCATGTGGAGAAGAATGTGTCTGACGCTATTCTTTCCATCTTAATGCAATCTGGTAAGTCCAAAGATGGTTTGAAAGAAAGACAAGATTTGACAGATATAGGGATTAAAACAAAATTGCACATTGATCAACGTGGAAAGAAAATGTTCTTACCTCATGCTTCTTGTTGGCTGTCTAAAGATGAGAATTTTATATTATGCAAGAGATTATCTGATTTCAAAGGACCAGATGGCTATTGTGCTAATATATCCAAATATGTCTCACTTAATCCTCTTCAGATTGGTGGCTTGAAGTCTCATGATCACCATATTCTTCTATAGAACTTACTACATGTTGCATTGAGATGTTTTCTTAAAGAAGGACCAAGGACTGCAATTAATAGATTATGCAACTTCTTTAGTAAACTATGTCAACGTGTAGTTGACCCTGAGAAGCTTATAACACTGGAATCTTAGTTAGTTGAGACAATGTGCCAAATTGAAAGGTTTTTTTCCTCCATCTTTGTTTGATATAATGTTCCATCTCCCAATACATCTACCGAGAGAAACTCATTTGGGTGGACCATTACACTTTAGATGGATTTATCCATTTGAGAGGTATTTTCTAATTTGTTTTTGTGTTTCTGTTTTGATATAGTTAACTAAATTGTTATCTAATTACACTCAGGTACATGAAAACACTGAAGTCGTATGTTAAGAACTATGCTAGGCCAGAAGCTTGTATGGCAGAAGGATAGTTGGCATTTGAATATGTTGTTTTTTGCTTGGAGTTTCTACAAACAATTGTACTAGTTATAGAGTTTGCCAATCATAATGAAGATGTTGATTAAGATGAGCATATACTTGAAGGTCATCCAGTTAACAAGTCTAAAGAATTTATACTATCTGATAAAGAGCGTGACATTGCTCACAGATATGTGTTAATGAACATGGAAATAATAAATTCATATGTTGAGTAAGTTCTTTATGTTAATGACTTAAAATTTGATTTTTTGTTAATCAATAATAAATCTCAGCTTCTCTTTAAATCTTTTATTTATGGTAATTAGTATGCACCTTGAAAATTTGCAAGACAAGGATATTCGTTGCAGGATAAATCAAACTGTATTATGGAAGTTACATGGAGAAAGATTTGCACAGTGGTAAATACACATGTTTATACATCTACCTCTCATTTTGGAAATAATATAAGTACTGATATTATCTACTTTTGTTTTCATCATATTCCAACTAACTCAATGGAGCATTCTCAAAAGCTGAGATTGTTAGCATTTGGTCCAAGACACAATGTTCAAGTCTACAAGGATTTTATAATAAATGGATATCGATTTCACATTGAAGACTTAAAAAGAAAGACGCAGTATATGAAGCTTTTACAATGTGTAGAGCCATCTTTGACTTGAAACTGTTGAATAAGGAAAGATATAGAAGCTTTGTTAGTGTATTTGCAATCTGGTTTGCAGAACTAACATGTAGTAAAGTCAGGAGACCAACTTCTATCTTCTCTCAGACTGAGTGACATTGAGCTTCAATATGTTTTGTTCGTGCATGAACTACATGATTCTTTGCAATGTAAAGAGCTGACATATTGTCACAATATAACATAAGAACAATATCCGAAGCAATCTGTAGATCCTGAAGAAGCATATATAACGAAACAACTTCTTTTGCTGCATCCGCGAGGGATCTATATTCTGCTCTGCAGAAGAAAGAGAAACAACCTGCTATTTTTTAGTGTGCCAAGAAATCAAAGAGTCACCTATGAACACACAAAAACCAGTAACATATTTTCTTGTATCAGGGCATTGTGCCCAATCTGAATCACTGAAAGCTTTAATCTGCATATAAGAATTAGTAGAGTAAAAAGACATTGCCTAATAGTTCCTTTGAGATAATGCACTCTTTTGTTTGCTTAACCCACTTACATCCTACTGTTTTCTTACCCATAGGTAAAGAACAAACTTCCCAAGTATCAAGATCCTCTAAAAACTAAAACTCCTTATCCATAACATCATATCACTCTTTTTTTTCTTTCCTTCATTGTATGTACGAGGTTCATACACCATATTAATTGTGTTTATAAAAGAGAGATATGTAGGAGAAAGATTATAATATGATAAAAAGGAGGATAAAGGATATTCAGAAAAAGAAGGTTGACAACACAAATAGTCTTGCAAATAGGAAGATGATTTACGAATTCTGGATGATGACTTCAAAGATAAAGAAGAATCATCAGAGGATACAAGAATAATTGTTTCCTTTGTATCAGAATATGCAAGACTAGGAAAGAAAGCTTTTACTGTATCAGAAAGAGAAGAAACAACAAAGGGGAAGATATTTTCTTGGAAAAGGACATGCCTTGAAACATAAATACTATTAGTTTCCAAATCTAATAATTTGTAACACATAATACCAACAGGGTAACCAAGAAACACACAAGATTTTGATCTAGGATCAAACTTGTTTCTGTTTTTCACAGAAGTGCTCTTGTAATAGAGGCAACCAAATGTTTTTAACTGATCATAGTTTGGTATATTGGTTGTTAAAATTTGAAAAGGTGACTAGTTTTGAGTTTTAGGGGATGGTATACGGTTAATGAGAAAGATTGCAGTAAGGACACAGTCTCCCGAGTAAACCAAAGGTACATTGGAGTGAAGTAGAAGGGATCTAGCAACTTTTATGTGCTGGTGTTTCCTTTCAACTATGGAGTTTTGTTCTGGTGTTTTCAGACAAGAATGATAAGAAACAATACATTTATCTTTGTACAATTGAGTAAATGATAGTTCATGAGCATTGTCGAATCTTACTGCTTGATTGTTAAACTGAGTTTCAATCATTTTTAAAAAATTTGGAAAAAACATGAAGCACATCATATTTCAGTTTAAGCAAAAATACCCTAGTTGCACGACTATAATCATTTACTATTATCAAAAAATATCTAAAATCTTCATGAGTTTAAATAGAAAATGGCCCCCAACCATCAATATGAAGAAGATCAAAGGTAGGATCACTGATTTTATTCGAATATGGAAAAGAAAAACGCTTTTTCTTAGCTAAATGGAAAACTTGACAATGTTTATGAACTGATTTATGTCCTTTTAAGAAATGAAAGATGAGTAGAAAACACATCTAGCTTAATATATGCTGGATGCCATAATCTATTATGCCATGTATCAATAGATGTAGTGTTTGAACATATCAAATGTGTACTTGTATCAATATCATTTTCGCATAAAGATTGGCAAAACGCTTACCTTTGCCAATCATCAACACTTGAATAGGATCATATATAAAATATTTAGTTTTAGTAAATTTAACCTCATAATCTAAATCCTCAGTAATGCAACTAACACTCAACAAATTAAACTTAAATGTAGGAACACACAAAACTTTTTCAAAACCATTTTGTTGCTCAGTTTGATTGATCATGTACGAACAATGCTTTCTGATATACCACTTGGTAATGTGACAAAGGTATTGATTAGGGGTTGGATTGTAGTGAAAAAATGTGATGAATGGGAGACATGATGTGTTGCCATTGAATCTATTACTCATGAATCTTTGGAAACTATAGTATTTCCAATAAAAAGCACAAAAGGCAGACCATGCATTAGAGATTTATAAAGTTGTATGAAAGTACCAGATGGTTGTTGAGTTGATGTTATGGTTGAAGTAGAAGCATTAATAGATTCTTGTGGTGATGTGTTGATTTGGCTATGAAGTTGAGTGCTAAAGTAGACAATGAGTTGTTGCATCTTCTCCGGAGTAAGATTAGCAGAAGTTGACTGAGAAATTTCATTCGTCCTATACACATCAAACTGATCATTTTTCTGAATCAGATTAGCACCAAATTGAGTTGATTGAAGGATTTACCTATTCCCATTTGTTTGATGTTTAGCATTTTCCATTTACAACTAGGTGGGAGCCCATGTTTCTTGTAGAATTTATCTACAACATGACCAATGCGTCCACAAACAGTACATATTGGTTTTGGTTTTTGTACATTCCTAAAAGACTGCTGATTAGTTTGATGATTCTGTTGAGTAGCTGAAACATGAAAAGATGCAGGTTCAATGATTGGTTGAATCCTTACTGACTTTTGTGAATCATCTTTATCAAAGATATTATAAACTTCAGAAAGACTTGGCAAACATTTCTTCATGAGAATCTGACTCATGATGTTATCATAGTTCTCATTAAGATTCATAAGAAAATCTATTACTCCGTTTGTCTCCTTTCCAGCTAATAGATCTTCTATGGTTCTTGTAGTGGACTGGAGACTTGACAATTCCTCCCAGTATATATGAGTTAGGGTGTGAAAACTTGACAAGTCCATGTTTCCTTATCTTAGAGAATGAATTTGTTGACGTAGTTTGTAGAGTCTTGGTAAATTCGACTTATGGAATCTTGTTTACAAGTCCTTCCAGATACCGCTATAGATTTTATACAAGATTCTAGTGTATATGATTTTGGTAACACTATTAAGCAACCAAGATTTACCCTTACTATTGTAACGACACAAAATCTTATAATAAGGATCATCTTCATCTATTTTAGGTAAAGAACCATCTATGAAACTGATTT
Source organism: Iberis pinnata (assembly GCA_900406425.1). NCBI lineage: Eukaryota > Viridiplantae > Streptophyta > Magnoliopsida > Brassicales > Brassicaceae > Iberis > Iberis pinnata. Next base: position 9,718 of record OVBE01007244.1, read on the forward strand.
TATTCTTAGCTTCAAGACTCGTTGTCATAGTTACTAATCAAATTCCATAATTTGAACCATCTAATAACTATGAGGCTAAGATAAGACCGGTATGATATGAGCTATGTAAATGATACGAACTATGCAGATTATCAGATACCTCAAAAGCTTGAGTAAAGCGATTGTGTGAATTCACGCTTTTGGAATCATCTTATTGATCCATTTGGGCGTTTTTCGTGTTCAGGTGTTGATGTTCTATACTTGGATTTACACTTTTGTTTTAATATAGATGCTCAATCGAGGTTGGGAAATGTTAATTTTAAGTTGAGATGACGTAGAATTTGACAAGATAAAGAACCGATTCGAAGGCAAGTACCGATATCGAACAAGAATCGCTCAAGAAACTTCAAGAAAATGCAAGAAATTTCAAGAAAATATGGGAATATGTAACCGAATCAGATGAGCAACATCAAGGTCAAAGAAAAGCGATCGCGAAAGAGATATTATCATAAACGAAGGTTAAGCTGACCTCAGAAATCTGATACCATATTAGAAGAAACAGAAAAATGTAAAATGTTTTATTTCTTCTTTACAATAATATGTACAATATAGTTCCTATATATAGAGTTATTTATTAACATTTAATTAAATTTAACTAACTATATTAATATGTACAATCTAATAATATATGCTAAGATAATAAAAAAAACTCAAGGGAAAATATTTTTGATCAATGAAATTTTTATTATTATTAAAAGGCTTTCAATTAAAGTATTTATATTATAAAAGAAAAAATTCATAGTATGTGAGTCTAAACCCACTAAACCTAGACCAAACACATAAAACTAATTATATTTTTATGCATCTTAAGTGGACTGGTCGACTGGGATACACTTATGATAAAATAAAAAAACTGGACTGGGATACACTTAAAAAAAATTATAAATATAGACAATTAAACCAAAGTATACTGGAATTTTAAAATCCTAGAAACAAAAGAGAATCCTAAATTTTTGTCGACAATTCTAAAATGGATGAATACGACACATTAATACTTTGGAAGAGGAAAAATAAGCAGTCGTGGTTATGCCGCAAAGAATCAATATCTCTAGTAGAAGTAAACAAATCTTGAGACTCGTCGTAGTTGGTTTAATGTTGCCTTAACAAAGTCGTCGTCCCCCAAGTAAAGATCTTCATAGAAATCATTCAAAGAAAGAAGGTCTACAACAGTTTCTTCGTTTTCTACTAGTTAGAGCCGACGCCGATAGAACCCATATCATTGTACATATTTATCTTTCCTCGGCGGTGCTAGTCTTATTAGAGTATCAATCATACTATTTGAGTGAGTCTACATATTATACTATTTTCTTACTTGGATTCAACCTATGTGTATAACTACTCTCTTGTGAAAATCGAAACATTATTCTCAATTCTTTCCAATATGGTATTAGAGCACTTATACGCTCATCTGACCTAATTTTTCTTTTTACGCCGCTCATATATTTCTTTTTTTCTTCATCTTCTTCTATGTCTTTTTTCTTCCTCTTCTCCTCTCTATTCTTCATCTTCTTTGTTCATGTTTCTATCTTAACTATGGCTGACAACACATGTTTTGTTTAGCAGACTTTAGTTTTCAATGCCTATAATCCTCAGAGTACCTTGTTATCTATTATTATGACTCATGTCACTAAATTAACATCTCTAAATTATTTAATGTGGTGCAAGAAAGTCTATGCCTTCTTAGAAGGACATGAGCTACACACGTTTATAACAGCCTCGCTGAATCACACACTTGCACCTACCACTGTCGTTGCAGGTATATCAACTCTGAATCCAGCCTATGTTGTATGGCGACGTCAAGATCGTATGTTGTTTAGTGCTCTGTTAGGTGCGATCTCTAGATCTGTGCAATTTATTGTTTCCAGTGCAACTATCTCCACTGACATTTGTATTCTGCTAGCCACCACGTTTGGAAATCCTTCACATGGTCATATACGTTAGCTTTTTCATCAACTCAAGAACCTCACCAAGGGAACTCTTCGCACCTTGAAATCAAAATCAGATGACTTGGCATTGCTTGGTAAGCCCTTGCAAAATCGGATGAATTGACATTACATTCTAGATGGACTTCTCGAGGAGTGCAAACCAGAGAGTGACGCTATCAATGGAAGAGACAAGCCAATTCCTTATCCTGAGCTTTACGAAAGGCTACTGAATTGCGAAGCAATGCTAGTGTGTTCTGAATCAGTTTATGCGACTCCAATTGTGGCTAACGTCACTGAAACTCGCGGATCAACCTCATGGAAATCCAACTCTTCTCACCAGAAGAGACATGGAACCTCATAGTCCCGACAATAACACAATCACACCAATTCCAGGCAGCAACACCAACATCAAGGGAACATACCTTATAAAGTTATAATACTCGATGTCAGGCTTGCGGTGTTTACGATCATAATGCTAGCTTCTATTCTGAGTTTCACAAGGTTAGGAGCTCTACTCCACAACAAAAACGGTCTGCTACACCTTCAGGATAGCAGTGGTCATCGCCAATCCAGCCATGGCAGCTTCAACATCAAAAGTCTCCATGGCAGTTGCGCGCTAATCCCACACTTCTCTCTGACTCTTCCTCTTGGCTTCTCGACAGCGGTGCGTCTCATCATATGATGTTGGACTTAGCAAATATTTATTTGCTCAACCCTTACCATAATGCCGATGATGTAATGCTTATAGATGGCTCGGGTCTCCACATTATACATATTGGTTCAATCTCTACACCCTCTTATAATCGCCATTTCTTTCTTAATAAAGTTATGTGTGTTCCGTCCTTGATAAAGAATTTAATATCGTTTTTTCAATTGTGTACCACTAATGATGTTGCTGTCACATTTACTCCCACTTATTTCCAGGTGAGAGACCTTTAAACGGGGGCTCTTCGTCTCGAAGGCAAGCCTAAAGATGGCACTTATGAGGCCTATCAATCGTGGTTCAAGACCACCCTCTTGCTTTTGTGTTTTCTATCAAAACTAATCTAGTTGATTGGTATTCTAGATTAGGTCATCCTGCTGTTCAAGTTTTAATTTTTGTTTTCCTTCGTATTTTCAGTTACCTGTTTTCCAAACAATATATATCAATAAACCATGTGTTGCTTGTTCGATTAACAAAATGCATAAATTGTCTTTTCATGATTCTACAATTCAGTCTAGACATCCTCTTGATATCATTTTCTCGGATGCGTGGTCCTCACTGATAATCTATGTTGAAGGTTTTAAATACTATGTTATTTTTGTTGATCATCACACTCAGTACACTTGGTTATATCCTCTTAAAAGAAAATTTCATGTGCTTGATGTATTTGTTAAATTCTATGCCCTAGTTGAGAAAAAATTTCAATATAAACTTAGAACTCTTTACTCGGATAATGGTGGTGAATATGTTGCATTAGCAAGTTTTCTTTCTTCTCATGGCATCTCGCATCTTACTAGCCCTCCTCATACTCCCGAACATAACAGGATGGCAGAGAGGCATCACCGTCATATTGTAGAGACTGATTTAGATTTTTTATCCCATTCATATATGCCTCTTTCATATTAAACTTATGCATTCACTATTGCCACTTATCTTATAAACCGCATGCCGAGTATTACTTTAGCTAATTATTCTCTCTTTGCTTGTTTATTTAAAACTACTCCAAATTATAAAAAAAACTTAGAATATTTGGTTGTCTATGTTTTCCTTGGCTTAAACCTCATTCTAATCATAAGTTAGATGCTAGATCAACTCCGTGTGTTTTTATTGGTTATTCTCCCTCTTAAAGTGCCTACTTGTGCCTAGATCGTTCTACATCTTGTGTGTATACTTCTAGGCATGTGATTTCCATGAACATGTTTTCCCATTTAGTGTTGCAGGTATTTTGATTGATGATGGTTCTCGGTTAGAAGATCACAATCAATTTGGAGTCAATTTAGCTACTGTTACACCTATATACTATATTCCCACTGTTTATGTTCCATTGAGTGCTCATGCCACCTCACCTTATACTCATACCGCTCTTGTGTCTCCAGTAGATACAACTCATGCAGCTCCTCTTCACACCGTACCAGACGTTATACAAACTTATCATGTTGCTCCATCAAACTCGTGTCTTTAGCCTTCCTCTGTTACAGTTGAACCTGCCCATTGTTCAACTTCTCAACACGTAACAGACACTACCAACTCACATGAATCTCCTGTCCACGCTTCATTACCACTTCAGCAGCCTACTCCGAACCACACAACCTTGCAAGCCACCAACCAAACTGAATCTTTATGTCTCGATTTAGCAGCTCCAAAAACAGGCTCCAAAAATTTAGCTCAAGCTCTTAAAGATCCCCGATGGTGTCTTGCAATGCAACTGGAGATTGATTCTCTTACACACAAAAACACATATACTTTTGTTCCTTATAATCATGCTTCTAATTTTGTAGGATGTAGATGGGTTTAAATAATTAAACGTTTGTCAAATGGTGCAGTTGATAGGTTCAAAGCGCGTCTTATTGCTAAAGACTTTCATCAGAGACCCGACATTGACTTCACTGATACGTTTAGCCTGGTTGTAAAATCTACTACAATTCGCCAAGTCTTGAGCATTGCTGTCTCTCGTCATTGGTATCTTCGACAACTTGAGGTTAACAATGCTTTCCGTCAAGGCACCTTGACGGATACCGTCTACATGTCTCAACCTTCTGGCTTCCAAGACCCGCTACATCCTAATGCCATATGTCGCCTCAACAAAGCTATTTATGTTCTCAAACAAGCTCCTCAGGCGTGGTACAATGAGCTTCACACATTTCTTATCAGCTACAAATTCACCAATTCTCTTGCGGATGCCTTGCTCTTTGTTTACAACCGAAGTAGTGTTGTCTTATACATGCTCGTTTATGTCGATGATCTTATCATCAATGGAAACAATTCTTCACCTCACTCAGTTTATTGATTCTCTTTCATCACGTTTTTCTTTGAAAGATCTGAACGATTTGTCTTTTTTTTAGGTGGTGAAGTACAACACACACCTAAGGGTCTTCACTTAAGTTAAAATCATTACATAGTTGACTTGTTACATAGGACACATATGCAAGACACTCGACCAATGCCTACTCCTTTATATCCAACCACAACTTTGACACTTAACAAGGGTGATCCATAACCCAATGCGAAAGAGTATCGGGCAATTATAGGGAGTTTACAATATCTCTCACTTACTCGTCTGGACATTAGCTATGCGGTCAAAAAGCTCTCCCAATTCATGCATGCTCCAACAACGGACCATTGGAATGCGAAAATGCATACTACGCTATCTTACCGACACTCCAACGAAAGGTATTTTTTCTCACTATGAACACAATGTTCACCTTCACTTCATGCTTTTACTGATGCAGATTGGACGAGATACCGAGATGACTACGAATCTGTTAGAGCTTATATTGTCTACTTTGGGAGTTATCTGATAGCTTGGTCTTCAAAGAAACAAGATAGTCTTGCTAGCTCATCAACCGAAGCCGAATATCGTTCGATAGCTTCGACAACAACATAATTTTCCTGGTTATTTTCTCTCCTCTAAGCACTAGGTGTTGTTGTCTCTACGATTCCAAGCATCTATTGTGATAATAAATGTACGACCTACCTTTGTGCTAACCCCGTTTTTCACTCACATATGAAGCATCTAGCACTAGATTACCACTTCGTGCGTCAATATGTATAGACTCGACAACTCCCTGTTACTCATGTTTCCGCTAATGATCAACTAGCTGATGCCCTCACCAAACCCCTACCGCGACAACGTTTCCAACTAATGTGTGACAAGATCAGACTCATAACCCGTGCTCCGTCTTGAGGGAGCGTATTAGAATATCAATCATACTATTTTATTGAGTATATCATATTATACTATTTCCTTACTTGGATTTAACCTATGTGTATAACTACTCTCTTGTAAAGATCGTAACATTATTCTCTATTCTTTCCAATAAGTTTTACCGAAGATTTTCTTATATGGTGCACAAAAGTTGTATTTAAAAAATAAGATGGTGGCTTTTGTCCTTTTGTCGCTCGCCATCAAACAATTTTTGATGGTCGAGAGTGTTCTAATAGAGAAAAATCTGGTTTAAAACCATATACCTATGTACTCGCTATAATTTTAAATGGAATGCATTTTATAAATGAAAATAGTCCACAAATGCAAACTCAAAGTTCTTCCCCATGAATTTAGTAGTAAAACTTTGATATTTCTCAAATGAGTAAGATTCAACATAAAAAAATCGGTATGCCATCATAAATTGGATGAAAATCGGATTCTTGACTTATAAAGGTAAATATGCCAAATGACAAGTTTTTAGTGTAACTTCATCTTTTCCAATCCAACTATAGAATTGGAGGAAGACTTGGTAGGAAAAACTTCAAATATATTTTCAATTTTATAATCTAATAATTCTGGTAGATGCAAATGTACAAAAGGACTACTAGTAAGTCCGGCCCTTAAAACTTCGCATCTGTTAAATTGTTAAATTGCTCGTAGACAAGTAAGCCCATTTATTTTCAATGGTTACATAAGTTGTGTTTGATTTATTATGAGTGTAATTCATACTTAATCAAATATGTTACTAGTTATGACTTAATCTAAAGTTTTATAATTTGAGTTTAAGTTAAAATGTGTTATGTTTGATCTAAAAATTTGATTTAAATTCTTTGTAAAATTGATTACTCGAAAATTAATTCAACATCAAGGAAAGTCTCATTGTGGTGGACTTTGAATTAACATTTTTCCATTTATGTTTTTTTGTCATTTTTGTACCTTTTTATTCTTTTTTCTACTTAAAAAATTTTATCTAAATTTTGTTAGTCAAAAATCATATGGGGTAAATTTATTGTATAATTTTGAATGGTTCAAAATTGTTGTTCATATAGCCTAAATTGCTAATTGTATTTTATTTTAAAAATAATTACATAAATTTTATATATATATATATATATATATATTTGGTTAATGGCCATTAAAAAATAGGAAAACTTTTTATACATACATATTTATATATAAACACACGTGTACACATATATACACACGTGTATATATAATATTAATTTTCTATATTTACAATTTTTATTATATATATATATGTATTATTTTACATTTTGTTTTATAAAATTTAGTGTTTGATTGGTATTTATTTATTTTTATTATTTAATTAGTAGTAACAAATGTTATAATTATTAGTACTTAAATTTAATATATGTGTATTTAATGTATACTGCAATTAAAACAGCATAAAAGTTAAAAATCAATTATTTGAATAGAAATATTGATCATATTTATATAACAAATTTATCACATAAAATTACAATTTCTACCGTATAACTTTTTTTATAGTAAGTTACATCAAGTTATACTGCTTACTACTACTACTACTCAATATATTATTTTTTTATATACTACTCAATTTTGATAACACATATTACCAATGGAACCATAATTTGGTTTGTCTGGTCATTAATGTTTTGGTTTAAATGTTAAGTTGTTGTGCTCTTTTCGTTGAACACTTTTTTTGTTAAACATAATACTTAACCTACATTAACAAACTCAAATAATAATACAAGCGTACACGATACTGATATCAAATTTTATTTATTATTTATGATTGACCAGAAATAGTCCACACACATGTTTTCATAAGGATCAGTTGATTATAAGATTGAGAATATTCTCCTTTTTTGACAATTATAATGGTGGTATATTGACCATTTTGTCACCTTCAAGTACGACTACATAATATAATGAATTTTAAAATTTAGTCATTACATTTGTGGAAAGTTACTTAAATATTTTAAACGGCTTTTTTTTGTTTTAGCGACAATTTTTATTTCTTAATGAAAGCCATTGTTTACAAGTAATTATAAAGTAGAAGGACAAGAGTGCCTAATTTCTCATTTACATAAGTATGTGCAAATTTGGATAAATAATCCGCACAACCATTGGTTTTATGGGCTTGATATTAGTAGTGTATATTATGATATTTGACTGCACAATCCCGAATAGTGTGAAGATAGTGATCCAAACACTTACGAGATGTTTCCATTGTAATGAGTTGTATAATATTGCTATTATCTCCTTCAAAAATAACGCTTGTATAACCTAGTCGAGAGATACTTTGAATAGCTTAAATCAATGCGATGAGTTCATATTCTTCAATAGTATTTCGGCCGTGAAAATGTTTGTGTCCGCAATGTAGAAACGTGCCTTGATCATCTATGAATATCCAACCTAAACCAGAGGGGTAATTGCCCGGGTAATGTGATGCATCGAAGTTGCATTTGACCCATGGGGGTGGTGACCAATGTTGTAATCAGGTAATGTGAGGAGTATGAAGCTAAGGAAGTTTTAAGCCATTCTTGAACATCCCGCTTAGTCTGGCAGTTAATTCCGGAATGTTCAATGTTTTATGATTACAAATCAAACTATTTCGCGACTTCTAGGGATGCCATAGTGTCAAAAAAGGAGTCAGCTTTGATTCCACAATGGGATAGAAGGGTGTATTGTGAGATGAAAGAGGGTCTCAAACTTGGTAAGAATTGGGACCTGTGCATCAAACAATTCAGGCTGAGTGATACCCATGTATTGACATACACCAAGTGCATACATAGCATAAACCGGCATGGCCATTGCAACACTTTTAAGAAGAATTTCGCGACCAGCTGGGGATAAATAACGGCATTGCCATCCATATATTCGTTGCTGAACTTTTTCAATGTCATATGAAAATAACTCAGTCTTATTCCAACCAAACTATTTAGGCAATTCTACATAATTTCCCACCACCCCCTATTTTGTCTATACCAAGTAAAGCTTTAAGCTGTGATAGGGTATGCTCATAGACCTTTGAGCTAAAGGTAATAGTAGAATTCTCAAAATTTACTAACTGACCTGAGGCAGTAGCATATTGATATACTTGTATTTTAGCATATTTATAGCTTTGTTTTGCATCCATTTT
>OVBE01007245.1:0-18714 GCA_900406425.1 Iberis pinnata
TTTCTTCTTAAATGAGACTGCTTTGTTCTTCAACTAGAGTAGTAACAGCTCAAAAGATAAGGAACAATCAAATACGGCAAATGGATGATTGAGAATTGAAACAAGCAAAATTACATTTCTTTCACGGATAGAATTCTCCAGAAACTCCTCTTCTGATTCGTCAGAAGCAGTCTCTCCGGGTATATAATCGTCGTCGGAATTTGGTTTTAACGTACGCTTTCTAGAACCCAGAAGTGCCTTGGCGGATTTAGAGATGCCTAGAGCTTCCAATCTGGCATTGTTCTCGGCGATCCGTAAAAACCTCTGCTTCTCGTATTCCGAAATCTTACCCTTTGGATGCTCGCCGGACATCTTCCTTCTCCAATTACCCTAATTTGCAGTTAGTTGGTTGATTTTGCCGCCTTAAACCTCTACTCTTTTGGACGATGGGCTTTAACTTNGACTTATGGGCTTTGACTTTTGCATTACAATTGGTAGATCGGAAAAGAAAGCAGCGGCGTCTCTTCTGATTGATTTCAATCCTTCTCCTCTTCTTCCCTCAGATCCATCGTCGCTATCGTTGATCACCGATTCATTTTTAGTGAAAGATGGATTCTATCCTTCCTGTGGCAATCGCATCTGTTGTTTTGGGTGCATTAATCGCCGTCCTCTTCTTTGGTAGCTATTTCCGTAAGCGAACATCTGAGGTTCACTCCATGTCCAAAGCTGAGCCTCAAGATCCGATCCGAAATCCCAAATCGAATCAATCTTTTCCTAAGAAGAATCATCCCAAATCTCACGCCCCCGAGAAGGTAGCTTCGACGTTAGAGATTTGGATTAGTTGAATTTTCGTTTCTTACTTAATATTCGTGTGGCATGCAGAATCAGAACAAGCGGCATCACCCTCTAGACGTAAACACATTGAAAGGTCACGGTGATTCTGTTACTGGACTTTGTTTCTCATCTGATGGAAAGAGCTTAGCGACAGGTTAGTGAACATTTTGCTGATTTAGTTAGCCAATTTACACTCTGATTACTTACTGTTTTTATGGATAGCTTGTGGTGATGGAGTGATTAGGGTGTTCAAGCTAGATGATGCCTCAAGCAAAAGCTTCAAGTATTCCTAGACCATGTTTAACTGGTGGAAGTATTCTTTTCAATCACATTCTCATTTCTCATTATTTAACTCTTTTTTGTTTTTGTTTATATCTCCAGATTTTTAAGGATTAATCTACCTGCTGGAGGGCATCCAACCGCTGTGGCATTTGCTGATGATGCCTCGTCTATTCTTGTGTCTTGTCATACTATGTCTGGTTCATCTTTGTACATGTATGGTGAAGAAAAGCAAAAGGAACAGCAAGCCAAGCTTCCTCTTCCTGCGATCAAATGGGAACGCCATAATATTCATGAGAAGCGAACAGTGCTTACTATGTCTGGAGCAACTGCAACTTACGGCACTGCTGATGGCAGTTCTGTCATTGCCTCTTGTTCCGAAGGTTTAACTTTTTCATGCCCAAAACCATACAGCTGTTGCCATTCTATATTTGATTGGTATAGAGCAGAGATAGTAGTATTCTTCTACTTTGTAGCAGACCGAAAGATATGCCAAACTGGCTGTGCAAAATATATCTAGTTATATATATTATAAATTGTTAGAGTGTGTAGCCTTGGACTGCTATGAATATTCAAATGTATTGTTGTGCATGTTTGCTGCTGTGGTAAAATTTTCTCTTCCTGTTCCTTACTCCTTGTTCTTCCCCAGGGACTGATATCATACTTTGGCATGGGAAGACTGGGAGGAATTTGGGGCATGTTGATACAAACCAATTGAAGAATCACATGGCAGCTGTGTCACCAAATGGACGGTTTTTGGCAGCTGCAGCATTTACTGCAGATGTGAAGGTGGGTTTATATTTGAACCATTATTTCGTCAATTAGTTGTATCTCATGGCTTCGTAAGTGCGTTATAGGTGTGGGAAATTGTGTATCTGAAAGATGGTTCTGTCAAGGAAATTTCAAGAGTTATGCAACTCAAAGGCCACAAGGTATCTACTCATTACCTATAGCATGCTTCAATACATCACCTCTATGTAGACTCTCTCACACACACTTCTCTTGCAAAAGTTTTTTTTGTCTAAAACTTGTGCTATGCTATCCAGAGTGCAGTGACTTGGTTATGCTTTTCTCCAAACTCAGAGAAAATCATCACTGCTTCAAAAGATGGTACAATAAGACTGTGGAACATCAATGGTTAGTAGAATCCTTTAATATCTGCATCATTTTGTTGCCACCTCCTAAAATTAGGGATTTGCAAGAACCTTGGTTTAGCGTGTTTATGATTAGACGGAATGATTTTCATTTTATCTGTAAAATAACCCGGAAGCATTTTGTGATTTGGTTGAAGTGCGTTATCATCTTGATGAGGATCCAAAGACCTTGAAGGTGTTTCCTATTCCACTTTGTGACTCAAAGGGAAATCCGTTGCACTATGATCGTCTCAGTTTGTGTCCAGAGGGAAAGATATTAGCAGCAAGCCATGGTTCGACATTGCAGTGGTTATGTGCTGAAACTGGAAAAGTCTTGGACACAGCTGAAAAAGGACACGAAGGTGATTTGATCCCTAATTAAAACGTTGAACATAAGTGGATAAAAATCTAACATAAGAGTATGAATCTATGTGTAGGGGATATCACATGCATATCTTGGGCACCCAAGGCTATAAGAGTTGGTAAGTGTAATAAGTTTGAAGAAAGTCGCAGTTGGAGTTGTGGGTATGATTTTAATTAATATGAATTGGTGTAGGGGAGAGACAGGAGATGGTTTTGGCGACAGCAGGTGTTGACAAAAAAGTGAAGCTGTGGGAAGCTCCAAAGTTGCAATCTTTGTAGACTTGCATTCAAAGAAAGCATTCATCACATGAGGAATATTTCAAAAGCAGAACTTGATAGAGAGAGAGAGAGAGGCCTTTACGTTTTTTGTTTTTTTTTTTTGAGTATCAGAGTTTGGAGCTAAATGAAGTGAGGAAATTCTAGGAGAAAATTAGCTCAAAGACTGATGCAAACAAAGGTTGAAATTACCTTTGGACTTTCTGATTAGACAAGCTAAGGTGATAAATTAAAAAGAAAGTAAAACAACTCATGTTCAAATGGGATTTTGCATAATGTTATTATTACGTTACTATAAATATGTATGTGTTTATCATCTTTGTTTCGAATTCTCCTACTACACTATTCCAAAATGCCAAAGTCCTTGATCTTAGGAAGGAGTCTCATGCTACACTATTCCAAACCATTGACATATGTGTAAGGGACGACCACATACTATCCGGAATCCATTCAAAGACATTCTCAAGCCTTATCTTTTTTTCTCATTTTGAAACCCTCTCTTATTCGTCTTAAAAATTGTAAAACGTTCCAATTTTTGGTATATAATTACCTTTTATAAAAAACACCAAAAGCAACTTCTAAAAGTAAAGAAAAGAAATTATACAAACAATACGCAGTTGACACGTAAGAGTGCTTAAAAAGTTTTTAAAACGTTTCATCAAGCATCGACCATTTGCTAATATACATGCTTCTGATTTAATTAATTAGTGTAATGTACAACTAATAAATAAACAACTCCTTAAATAACTCTTAAACATCACCATTGGAAGTGGTCTAAAAATTAAATTTACAACCTTTATATACGTCGCAAATCGTGAGGTTCCCCTTTTAATAATTTTCAATCATAAAATCCAAAGCTAGACTGATTCATTTTTTTTAGTTTATTTTATAAGGATTCCATTTTAAGAAAATGTCAACGGCTTTGTGAAAAGTTTGATATATACTTAGCATAAACCTATTCAAAATCGATGTACACGCTAATTCGGCATCTAAAAAGGTGTTATTTTATAACTAGTGAATAAAGCAATGACTAGCTAAGTTTATTTGACGTATATCCAATTCTATAGAGACATTTAACTATATTTTTAATCTGTTAAAACGTCTAGATAGCTTTTTATTTTCATTTTTTGACCGAGTAATTTTTAGGACACAACGTAGTAGTCCAAACACTATTAAAAAAGATATTTGTAATTGTATGGTGAATGATTATATTCGAATTATAATCTAATGAAAATATCGTAGTGTCGTACCTAAGGTTATAGAGACTTAAATATGACTCAAAATTGGGGTCCATAGATGTACCTAAAGAAAGAATTGGTCTTTTAATATTAATTAAAAATAATTACATAATAATTTTTATATAACATAGAATTAAAATATATATATTTATAACAAAAAATATATTCTAAAAAGATGATATATTTTTCTCCTTCTTTCTCAATACATTTTTTACCACATTTTTTTCTTTTGTAAATTTAACTTCTGTCATTCTTCGATTTGTTTTAGATTTTTTGTTGTCGTAAATTTAGGTTTTTTTAAATACATAGGTTTTTGGGGTCCAACAGTAAAATTTTTATATAGTTTAATGGTTTTACTATTACATTTTACAAAAAAATATAATATTGGAACCCCAAAAATTTTGTATATATAGGGGCATGAAACTGATGTCTTTTTTGTTGTACATTAGGCACATCTATGAGATATGGTAGGTGTGACAACCTTCTTATCAAAATGATTAGTTATTTATCAAAATACTTTGTCTCCCTTAACCATGAACGATCTTGAGAAATATGAGATCTAATACATAATGAAAATATGAAGCCCTAACAAAATAAAATGCGAATAAAATTTGGTTTGAAACAAATGAATTCAAAACTAATAACGATTTAACGTTTCTTGAAATGAGTTATTCTTGCATTTTTTTCAGTAAATTCATCCATGAGACTTTCATAATCAAGGTGTTTAACCATGTTTTTTCAATCGATAACATAGCTAATCTATTTAACCTTTCTTGTGATATTGTTAACCGTAAGTAAGACTTTATCAATTTCAAAAAATATTAAGTCCAATACTTATGTGTTAGAGGTATGTGATCATGTATAGATCTGTACTTAATTAGTTAAGACTGATAATGCATAATTTCAGTAAAAATGGGGATTTAATACCTTCAAACGCAAGTGTACCGACAAGATGTAAAAATTAAGTTTAAATGTGAGAGAGATTGTTCGATGGCCAAAAGTAAACGAATATGTCAGTAGATGAAAATGGTCCTAAACTAGCTTTAAGCCAAAAGAAGGTGGTCCGAACAACAACAAAGCCAAGTGTCGTGTGTTTGTTACAACTGCTTTGTTGGTTCAGCTCACTTTCAACACTAGTCACTAGGCTTATATATAACAAAATCTAAAAACTACTTTTTAGTGTATATATCGTTAAAATATATAATTATATAAAAGATAAGCTATTGGCTAATTTACATGGACACGAATGGAATAAAAGGGAATATCCACAAAGCAAAACTATATTTAAACTTCTCCATATCTGACTTTCAAAGTGCTAACAATATTATATTCTCAATAAAATCTATAATTATTTTAATTTTGAGAGGAGGCAGAGAAAAGTAGTTTTTTTTTGTGTCATAAAATTTAATAAAGGTGGTCCTTGTTTGATTTATCCATGTTGGTTTCAAACAGAAGTAAATGTTTTGCGTTCGATTTTTTTTTTACTTTTTCAATAATTTAGATAGTTTTTTTTTGGAATTGAAGATGGATATATACAAGTTAAATTGGTACAATATATTTCATATAAGCGTTGGTCCGAATCTAAATAGCGCATAAAACGTAGTTAAAATTTGATACCCTAAATTCAACGTACTCTCACTGTACCAAAATGTTTCTAATAAATTTGGTTCTCTAACATTTATATAAATTTTGGCGCCTAAAATCCTTGTTTTACGAGTTTTAGCCTATGACCACCCCCAAATTCAATATATGTATATTATTTGGATATTATCATGCAATTTTATAAATGAAAAAATATATGTTATGGTTTTTAAATAATTTAGTATATATGGAGGAGAATACAAATGAAATATATAGTTGATTAATCTTTAAATTACCGTGAGGAATCTATTAAATTATTAGAGAAATGTATATTTATGTTGGAAAGAATCACAAAGTAGTAACTGAAATGAGACGACACACGAGTGAGTGAGTGAGTAAAACTAATAAAGATTCCTTAACATAGAAACTGACCCCAAAACCCTTTCTTGATTCAGTTGCTATATATAGAAAGGATGGTTCCCTACTTCCTTTAGAAAAACAACCTCTCTCTCTCTTCTTCTTCTTCTCTATAATACGTCGCCGTTTGAAATGGATAAGCAACTCATGACAAAGCAACACAAGACCAACATCATCGTTGCTTCTTCTTCTTCTTCTGAAGGTAATTAAGCTCAAAACATAAGTGATAAGCTTTAAAAAATCTTATCCAGAGCCGGTACTGAGCCCAAGCATGCGCTTACGGCCTTTTTTTCAATTTAAAAATTATAGTTAAGAAAAACAATTTTGGCATATTTTTTCATTGTAGATTGCGGCTTTTAGAAAATTTTAAAATCTCAGGACCGACCCTGATCTTATCTTTTAATTATGTTCGTTTTGACATATATTATGGAACAGAAGCAAGTAGTCTTGAGTGGGAAGATGTGAAGATGAATCAAGAAGAAGAAGATTTGGTCATTAGAATGCATAACCTCGTTGGTGACAGGTTTTTATCCTAAATTACTTTTAATTTATTAAATTAATTTACTTTTAAAAAATTGAAATTTGTGTGTGTGTTTATTTCATGAAAGGTGGGATTTAATAGCTGGAAGGATCCCAGGAAGAACAGCTGAAGAAATTAAAAGGTTTTGGATAATGAAGAATTATTAAATATCTATATCATGTCTACACTGATTATAGTCTCTCTCTTTTTAATTAATAAATGTTTTAGAGTTTTCATATTATGAAAACAATTAACTTTTAACTTTATGTGTAACATGTTTTTACAAACCAATTTCTCATAACTTGAAATAATTAGTAATTCAATAAATTAATTGTTTTTCAATCAATATTTTAAATACATATTATTGATTATTTACTAAAAACAAACATATCAAAACAGTATGATATCAAAGAGTAAGACCATTACAAAAAAAAAAAGCTATAAACGAGGGACTAACTACAAACAAACATTGTGGTACATTAACCGGTTTTATCAATATAATTCCCGGTTAAGTATAATTTCAACAATCAGATCATTCCATGAATCAATTGGACCGGGTAAGCACCAATGCAAACAATCATTTTGAACATTACTCTTATTCTTCACTCCATCAAATGGATTTGGATGTCTATACGGTCCTGGATGTCCATCTGGACGAAGAAGAGACATCAAAGTCGTGTCTAGTAACCTAATGTTAGATCCTAAACCGGAACCAAACACATCAATCTCCACATCATGCATCACATCATCAACAGTTTTCAATTTAGCTTCCTCTGTTTTAAACGGCATCGTTCTATTACAATACCCACCAGTATCCCACTCTCCATTTTCGAAATGATCAGGTGTTGTGGTTCTAAACATAACCAATGGTTTATGAGTTGTGTTTAGAACAAACTCATGAAGAAGCTTTAAGGTTTTACGGTATGAGTAATCATAGCCTAAATCGGTTAAGTTGTTTCTTCCTTGACAGTAATGACACCCTGTGATTGTGTTGTTTTCATGAAAGATTGTAGCTTTAAGAAACCATTTACCTCCAGAGATAACAACGTAATCGAAATTCGGATATTGATCAATCCATTTATGATCAAGCTTGTCTAGGTAAAGCTGGATATTGGAGGTGTTAGATGTGTTGGATTGGACAAGAAAAGGAGACCAAATGACTGAAAGTGTGAAATTGTAAGAAGGGAATCTCCAAATCTTTGATCTAAATTCTTTATCATGATAGATTTCTTCAACTTCTTCTACCTATAAAGAAAAGATATAACTGTTGAACTTGATTACTTGCAGTGTAAGGTGCCTAAAATATAAGTAAACCTAACCTGAGAGAGAATACAGAGAAGAGATTGAACATGGTTACGAGCTATAGAATCGCCAATGAAAGCTAACGATTTGTTCTTGACAGAATCAAGAAACTTTGATGGATTGAATCGAGGGAGATCACAGTGATTAGGTTTCCATCTCCAAAAGAGATAATTGACATCTGGACGTCCATTCAATAAACAATTTTGAAAATCTTGAATGTGGTTGCAAGTGAGATTTGTGTAGAGAGGACCTAAAGGATCTGGTATCCAATCTCCAGTGAAAAGATCACATTTTGTTGAAGAATCTGTGCAAAAATGTTTACACAGACATTTCATCAAACACATGGTAAACACAACACTGTAACTCCAAAGTTAAAATCTTTTGCAACAATCTCAGAAATTTCTAAAGCCAAATACACATAATCTCAATTTTTAATACTTTTGGATTGTACAACGAACACGTAATGTTATTGAAAATCAATACGAAAATGGAAACAAGAACTACCGTTTCGAGAAGGAGAATCTGGCGGGAAAATCGGAGAGATGGTGAAAGTGGAGATGATGAAATAGTAAGCGAGAGCGATAAGAGATAAGAAAACGAAGAATTTGAAGAAAGGAACAGAAGCGTGAAGATTTCTCTGATTCTTGATGCCTTCTTTTGGGCTCTTAGGCAATAACAATGTTACTTGTTGTTCCATTAAAGAAGAAGAAGAAGAAGAAGAAACAGAGAAGTGAATCTTGTTGGTGAATGTATTTATTAATCCTTTTTTTTATATTTAAACCCTCAAGGAAATAAATTTTAAATTATTTAAAAAAAATTATGAGTGGTATAAAATATTTGTTTCATTTTATATATACTCAAATTAGTGAATTATTGGATAGTATTTGGAATAAGTTAATTAATAATTGTTGTTTTTTATGTGA
This sequence comes from Iberis pinnata, assembly GCA_900406425.1. Classification (NCBI taxonomy): domain Eukaryota; kingdom Viridiplantae; phylum Streptophyta; class Magnoliopsida; order Brassicales; family Brassicaceae; genus Iberis; species Iberis pinnata. The sequence continues at coordinate 8,846 of OVBE01007245.1, forward strand.
AGCACATGCTTTGGTTTTGCACCTTACATCTTTTATCTCATCTTTGGCTTTATTTCCCATAGTCCTTCATTACAAAAACCTCAATCTTTTCTTGAAACTTGGAACTTATCAAGAATCACACTATTATATATCTTCGGTTATTTAATGTTATGTTATTGAATTATAAGATTATTTTTTAAAAATTTTCAATATTAATTTTTCTCATTAATAAAATAATTACGATAATTTTTTTGATTGGTTAGTTTAGAATATTTATTGTTGTTTTTATGAAAAATAAATTTTTTAATCGGTGTGAAATAGATTTAAACAACCATTAATTCAAAATAAAGAGAATAATAGCCATTTAATTTTGTTCACCTATCATTTAATTAAATAGATTGATTAATTGTCTTGTTTATATATATATATGTATAAATAAATGATACAAATATTTGTTTTTATTTACTGTGAGCTCATTTGTTTCTCCCTTATTTTTCTCATGTTTGCAATGTTTGATACTAGTTAGTTATGATTTTGTTCTTTCTCTAGTTTTTCAATAAATATTTAGAAGAAATATTTATTAAAAAGGATCTTGTTTGACATCAATATTGGGCCTATGTCTACTACAGTCTCTTGTCATGAAAGGCCCATTTAGGCCTCACATTATGGGCTTCAAACAGAAGATAACTCAATTAAAATCTTCTTTTTTGATCCACAACTCAAATAAAATCATGACAATTGAAGTAGTGGATATTAGCTGTTGATCTTTTTGATGAATGGTCTAAATAACTTATCATATCGAATAGTAACACATTAAGTCTTTCGGTATTTTATTCTTTGGTCCAATTTCTACTTTTATACACGCATCTTTGTCTATATTCACACATATCTATATAATTTTTCAAACGAATAATAAAATCTATAATTTTAATAGATTTTGTGAAACATATAATGCAAGAAGATGTTTCCATCTTTGGCATATCCCCTCCATATTATTACTTGATACATGATATTATCTTGGGATAAAGTTAGGACCTATTTGCTACACTTAAAACAAGAAAATATTTGGAAAACAATTTATAAAATAATTGATCATATGTCATTTTTTCCATATCAAGCCCAACAATGTTTTGATAAAAAAGTAAAACGAACTTTTTCATTATTACAATACGAATCTTAAGGTATGTGTGGTATTGGGTAGAGTATGTAATAGAAAAGTATTTTTTTTTATCATAAATCAATTTTGCTTTTTTAGTGAGCCCAAAATTTTTATGTGGTTTGAAACTCACACTATTTTTATTGACCAAATGGATCCCAAGGAAAACTTTGCAAAATAATCCTTTGATCTTATAATTTTCTGTATATAATCCTTAAACTACAAAAAAATGAAAATCAATTGTTTTTTAATGCACCAACAATTTCATTCAAAAACTAACAGTTTAGTACATGCTTTCTTAGAACCGATTTTGCTGCCAACTCGGTTTTTATGTTACATGGTCGATGAATAGTCAGAAAGAAGATAAATTTTAAAAATAGGTCCATTTGCTTGATATCTGCCATAATACCATATAGCTCAGAAAAAACGCTAATACCATTAAAAATCAATTGTTTATCTAATTAAATATGTATTGTAACAAAAAGAAAATAATAATAATAACAACATGATATAAGACTACCTATAACTTTTGAATAATATTAGAAAACATATTCAAATACTTGACTTCTTAAATATTTATGACCAAGTTGTTTGTTAATTACAATCACATAAAAAAAAAATCATTTGATTTTTAGTGAGTTGAAGGATTATTTTGCATTTTCTGTGTTATCAGGGCTAATATACAAAAGTATAGTTAGTCTGGGGCTTTGGTTTTGCAAATTCTCCAACAAAACGATGCCATTAAAACGGTGTCGTGACGATTCACACTGAATCAGTAGGTTGTCTTTTTGGCTCTTATTATCGCCGCCGGGACAAAGAAAAGTAGACGAAGCTTTCGACTCGAGAACTGCTTTGATTTGATCTTTCCTCTCGATTAGCTTTAAACGGAGTTTTCTCTTACCGTTGATTGATAAATCGGAGATTGTGATAATACAGTGATTGCGATTTTTGTGTTTCTGATTCGTCATTTGTTGGTGGTGATTAATCGATGGCATCAGAGGATGTGAAAAGGACTGAATCGAGAGCTGTTTCAACGATCGTTAATCTGGCGGAGGAAGCGAAGTTGGCTAGGGAAGGAGTTAAAGCTCCGAGTTATGCTGTTCTCAGCATCTGCAAGTCTCTTTTCGCCGGTGGTGTCGCTGGTGGAGTGTGAGTCTCTTTATCTCTTTCTAAAAGATCTCTTGAAATACTGAATAGAAATGTTGATCTAGTGGTTGATGATAAGTGTAGTAGATCAGTCATTTACCTTTTTAGTTTCATGTGATCTCGAAATCTGTGTAGAATAAGTCAAACTATAGATACTTTAGTCACATTCTCTGTGCTACATTGATGTTTCTTTAGTTGATATCTCACTTGAAATGTGTTCTTTTGTTTAGGTCAAGAACTGCAGTGGCACCTCTTGAAAGGATGAAAATATTACTTCAGGTTTTGTTCTTCATTGATTGCTTTTTAGTTTTGGAATATGTAAGATGATTAGAGACTGAATCTGTTCATTGTTAATAACGTAAGGTTCAAAATCCGCATAACATAAAGTATAATGGGACAGTTCAAGGATTGAAGTATATTTGGAGAACAGAGGGTCTTCGTGGACTGTTCAAAGGAAATGGTACAAACTGTGCTCGTATTGTTCCAAATTCAGCTGTAAAGTTTTTCAGTTATGAGCAAGCTTCGAAGTAAGACCTCTGAACTTCTTTATAATCTGATCTAGATGTAAATCCTTTTATCTAATCTCTACTCTTTCTCTCTCTATTAGGGGCATACTATACATGTATCGTCAGCAAACGGGAGATGGTAATTTCAGTATAAGATTTTTATTATTCATTGTTGAAGAATATTTGTATGATAGTATCCATCAATGCCATCACCTTAGCCTTTAATTTAAGTCTCTAAACGAAGCCTTTGGAGCTATGTTGAAGTCATTCTACAATCTTTCAGCATAGATGGGGATATAGTACTTACTCTGTTTTTAAGATTGTATGTTTTATGCTGTTTCTGCAGAAACTGCTCAACTTACTCCTGTTTTACGGCTTGGAGCTGGTGCAACTGCTGGAATAATAGCCATGTCTGCAACATACCCGATGGATATGGTTCGTGGAAGGCTAACCGTTCAGGTAACTTTTCATACACAAACTCTGTTATTGTTAGAGACTTATTTTGGTGGTCGTCTTTGTAACTCTGCAAACATTTTTATGTGCACAGACTGCAAATTCTCCTTATCAATACAGAGGAATTGCTCATGCTTTGTCAACTGTCCTAAGACAAGAAGGTCCACGGGCCTTGTACCGTGGTTGGCTTCCATCAGTGATTGGAGTTGTAAGCCTTTGTTTTCCCCCCTCAGTCAAACGAAATACTACCCTTTCACCATTTCATGAGACCCTTTCTTATAAATGTAGGTTCCATATGTGGGCTTGAACTTTGCGGTCTATGAGTCACTAAAAGACTGGCTAGTGAAAGACAATCCATTCGGACTAGTACAAAACTCTGAGCTAACCATTATAACAAGACTCTCTTGTGGTGCTATAGCTGGAACAATTGGTCAAACAATTGCTTATCCACTTGATGTGATACGTAGGAGAATGCAAATGGTAGGATGGAAAGGTGCTTCATCTGTTGTTACAGGTGAAGGAAGAAGCAAGTCATCACTTGAATACAATGGTATGATTGATGCTTTTAGAAAAACAGTTCGTCATGAAGGCTTTGGAGCATTGTACAAGGGTTTAGTCCCTAACTCAGTGAAGGTTTGTTTCCATTACTACAAAAACACAAACAATTTTGCATTGTTTTTCATATAAATTATGAAGATTTCTCTGAATGTTTCTATAGGTTGTACCATCGATTGCGATTGCATTTGTGACATATGAGATGGTGAAAGATGTATTAGGAGTTGAATTTAGAATATCAGACTAAAGGTATAAGAAAAAGCACACTTCTATTTTTGTAGCCTGAGGAGACAGAAGAGAAGTTCAAATTGTAGGGGCTTATTGATATCACATTTCACCATAGGCTTTAGCCAAATCTTTTTTATTTTATTTATGATTTCGCCATCTATTTATAGAATTGGGTTGATCAAATAAGTCAGTGTCTGATTATATATCAAACACACATTTGGTACTGCAGTTTGTGTTTTTAAGATATGTTTGTTTGGTATTTTTGGCAATTCTTAAGTTGTCACTATTGTTATAAACTCTTATTGGATAGTTGAATAATTATGCGATTCTGTGGTTTTCTACAGATTTGGATCGTATAAAATAAATTTATGTGTGCTAGTCTCTCGTGTGTATGATTTGTTGAGTAGACCATAGAGAACTTTTTGAAATTTCTCATAAGAGATTCTTAACTTAAATTATTGTGCAAACTAATTGAATATAAAATCCTGTCATTTGAAAATGACATTGGAGGTACTATATTCAACATGTAATCACATTAGTTATAAGTTCTTTAGTTTCAAATTAGTTTGACAAAAAGAATCTCTTATGAAAATTTTCAATATTTAAAAATCAAAACATCCTATATTTTTTTATTTCATGCAAATCAAAAGCTTTATATAATTATTGAAACTGGCGAATATAAAATTTTATTATTTAACTTAGTATCATTTGAGTAAATGTTTCAAAACATCATTTGAGTTTATGATTTATCATTTATATAGCAATCAAAAATATAGTATCGATTTACATTGTAAATGAGATTATTAAATTTTGCGTATTTTGATAAAAATTGTGTGCTAATACACATTATATTAGCAAAAGAAAATTATTAGTTAAAAGGTCTATACTAACATACATTTTATTTTATTCAAATTTAATTAAATCATAGAAACGGATTCCAAAAATTTAGTATATTTTAACGTTATTGTCATAATATAAAAGAATCAAATGTAACAGTTAACTAGTTTAAATATATTATAACTAGTTAAATAAATTGTCTTTGAAGAAGAATACTAACATTAACTTTAATATTTTCAAAATAGAAAAAAGAGATTTTAGTTCAAGAAATAAAAAATAGTATATTTTATATTAACACTAATATATGTCATAAGTAAATAATCTCAATTTATTATCTTAATTTAGGGATCCCTAAAAAAACATAATAACATACATTTCAATTTTTCACACCTATAAAAATCATAAGGCTAACCCCTATGATTTTAAGAATAGATAAACGTTGGAATTTGATAATAGTTACATGAAAACCAAAATAAAACAAAAAAGGAAAAGAGAAAACAAATACAATGTTTTTTTTTCTGTGAAGACACATCCATAAATCATTACTCACGAGTGCAATACAATCCTGCATTTAAATCACATACATTAATACATTAAATATAAGAAAATATAAAATTTATTAGTAATAATACGTACCAATTAAGCAAATGAATGGTGCATTTAGCCATCTTTGAATCAAGCGTCTCTAATTTTACACCACCACATCTTATACTAATCCCCACCGTAACAATCTTACGCCTTTTCACAGCTAATCCCACCTTCATCTTCGCCGTTACTTTCACCGTTAACTTCTTACTCTTCATCTCCTTTTGAAGCTTCTTAACCGTCGGATCATCCACTTGAACTTTCATCACTTTAATCGGAACAATCACAACCGTCCGATTCCCTGGCTTCTCTATAAATCCTTTGACTTTCGTTGACCCAAGACTTGTCTCGTAATCGCCGTCACCTACACTCGCCGTCATATCACCGTCGCTGTAATAATACCAAAGTTTTCCATTTGGGTTTTTGAACTCAAGCTTCGCCGTAGCTTCTGCCGTCAACTGCGACGTTTTATCGCCGGAAAAATTGAAACTTTTGACGTTGAAAGATGAGAGACGTACGATGGGAAGTCTTGGGGTATACCAAAGGAAAAAAGCTGAGACGGTGATGATAAGGAGGAGGAAGATGATTGCGACGGTGATGCAAATACAGCAACAAAAGACACGGCAACGACTCCATTGTTTCTTCTTATCCGGGTAAAACGACGGTGGAATCATATGTTTTGGTGGCCGGCGACGAATAGTGGATGATGATGATGATAATGATGAGTTTGGAGTTTCCGGTGGCGCGTGAAGTTCATGATAGCCTGGTGGTTTTTGAAGCACCGGTTTAAGAAGCTTCTCCGCCGTCATTTCTTCGTCGACGGTGAAATTTGTTGGACTAGTTTTATCTCTATTTGTATATTTATGTGAATATGAGACTAAGTTTTGATTTGTTGAATAAAATAACATATTTGTATATATATAAAAAGACAATAATAATGAATATAATTTCTTACACTTTGGCCACTAACTAAAATTCTTAAAACGGACGTGCTTATTGTCTGGCTCTCTACAATCTGAAATGCTCAATGTTTTTTTTTTCTCTAATAATTTTATAAATACTACTCCAATATATATGACCATTATTTTGTAGCCAAATAGGGTGCACATTTGGTTTGTTCAGTTTTTTTGGTTTTTTTTGGCCGAATTGAACCGAACAAAAAGTTCGGTTCAGTTTTTCATTTTTGAAAATCGGTTATTTTGGTTCAAAAATCTTAATTTTGGTTAAACTTTTTATTTTTTTTAGTTTTTTCGGTTTTTTGCAGTTAATTTTAGCAAGTTTATTTCGATTAATTTAATATAAAAAATTGTTGCCAGACCAAACTAAATTAAAATAAAAATTTTGCCGAACTGAACCGAAACCGAACCAAATTATTTCTTAAAACTTATATTTAACACTTGTTGATTTTTATTTATTAAGTCATGTTATTATGAGGAAGACACTCATGATTTTGCTCTTGTGATATTTGATTAGATTTTGATATCAATGGCAATAATTAGTCATCTTTTAGTGTGTTTAGTTTGGACCACAAAGCCCATTTCATATTTAGTTTTGACCTAAAAGCCTTAATTAATACTTAATAGGCTCACTTTATTGGGTTATTACTAGGCTATAGTTGAATTATTTAGGGCCAAACATTTCACAATGTTTGCAACAATATTTTTTACGAATAGATCCTAAAACTTTATGAGAAAAAAATTGGGAATATGACTCACAAACCAATCTAATAGTGATAATTAATAAGTTTAAACACATTTTTGTTGTTTAAGAAACTCTAAAGAAACATACAAAAATTTATTTAAAATTTTGTCAAGTAGACAACAAATCGTAGGATATAACTTACTAATTCATTAATTTTACTAGTTTTGACGCTATTGGCAAAATATTTTCAAACTATTGTAATAGTAATAATTAAATACTTTTGACCTTGTTTTGTTGTTTAAAATGTTCTAAGAAAGCATACTAAAACTCATTTAAAATTATGTCATATTGACAAAAATAGTAGGCTATAGCTCATTAATTCAAATATTTTAATGATTTTGAAGTTATTGCCAAATAAAGATAAAACTAATGCAATAATAATAATTAAAAAGTTTCAACCCAGTTTTGTTGTTTAGAAGACCATATGGAAGCATACTAAAAATTATTTAAATTTAAGTCAATTTGTCAAAAATCGTGGGCTATAACTCACTAACTCATATATTTTAGTGATTTTGATGTTATTGCCAAAACATGGTCAAACCATTTTAATAGTGATAATTAACAAGTTTTAACACATTTTAATTGTTGAAGAAACTCTAAGAAGCTTAACAAAATTTAATTCAAAATTTTGTTAAGTTGACAAAAAATCGTGGGTTATAGCTTACGAATTCATATATTTTACTAATTTTGACGCTATTGGCAAAATTTTATAAAACTAATGTAATAATAATAATTAACAACTTCCAACATTTTTTTGTTGTTGGAATCATACTAAAACTTATATAAATTGTTATAGAGACTCTAAGGAATCAAAGTAAAGCAAATTTTGTACTTTGTCAAATTGACAAAAAAATCATGGACTATAACCAAGTAACTTTTAAATTTTTTAGTGATTTTGACGTAATTGTCAAACTATTATCAATTAATGCATAGTTATAATTAACAAGTTTCACCCCATTGTAGTTGTTATAGAAACTCTAAAGAATCGTACTAAAGCAAATTTTGGAACAATGTAGAAAGAAATATTAGTTAACCAATTACCTTGTTGAGAATACTTAATAAACAAACCAGTGATTAAACTAATTGAGTTTCACTTCGCAAGGCAAAATACAAATAAGTAAGAGCAACTCAATGTCGAGGGTGCATTAGTGAGTGATCCAATAGATAAAACCTAATTTAAAATGAAAACATAAATTCATCCAAAATATCGTATGCGTCATGGGGTTGTTTGAAAACTTTGACCCTCCCAAAACATCGTGCAGCTATATCCCCGGCAAGTTGGACGTTGTAGCAGTTGCTTAAATCAAGGTGTTGGAGGTGAGGACAATTGTCAAGTATGGCGCTTAAACCGTTGTCTGTTAATCCGTTCTTAATAAGCTCGAGGTGACGTAGTTCATGCATGGTTTCAGCAATTTCTAATGCTTCATCATCTTTACTAGAAGACCACTTATAACCAAAGCCACTTAGCTTCAATGTCTTTAAACGTGCACAAGAGTGGCCTATACCTTTCAAGTCTAGTTTTGAAAATATTTGTGAGATCTCGAGCTCTTCAAGCAGTGGAAGCTTTGCAACAACACTTACAAGTCCCTCGTTCGTTATTTCACAGTGCATGGAAATTGCAAGGCTTCTTAGGTTACTTGATCTACGAATAATTGCATATCTGATCAGAATCATAATTAACTTCATTCTTTTAAATGAATTAAGAGCAAAGAAAGAATAACGTGAAAACCTGTCAGAGATGTAGTTGAGGAGTGAATCGTTAGCGAAATTTCCAAGTTTGATTTCCTCCAAGCTACCATTGCTACGATCAACTCCCTGACGAAAAATCCTATCGAAGTAGTGATCAAAGCTTATATGATGTCCCATGTCGATTTTCCGCCATATGCAGGGATCTTTAGAGACGCTTCGCCAAGATGTGCATACTTTCTGAGCGCTTTCGAGTACCTCAACCGCACTAAGTCGATTGCGGCATTTGCAAATTTTTAAAATCTCAGGACCGGCCCTGAGCAGGATCGATGACATAAACTTCGACGAGAAGAAGATGCCATTTTCTGAAGATCAAATATGTTAAGTGATATATATATATATATATAACAAGTGAAATAGACTATCGGACGGACCTTTGGACTTCCTCTCGCATTTAGATACTAGTGTTAAAGCTACTGTACATTTACGAGAAAAAAGTTTAAACTTTTCGACTCCTTAAATTATAGTCTAGTCCCCACAACATATTTTAATTCTACCAAATATTAGTGGCCCATAAACCGTGAGTTTTTTTTTAGTTTTTGGCACGGATCGATGTATATATATTTTTTTTCCTCTTTATAAAAATAATATATTGAAATAACAAGCCAAAAACTCTAGAGAGCTGAGTTACAGACTGTCGCCGCCTTGTCTGGTAAAATAAGATGAAGAAAACCTAGACAAATCAGAAAGAAATCTAGAACAAATTCTAAACTAAATCTCTAATACAATTCATTCTAAACCAAACTAACATTATTTATTTAACGTCAAAATCACTAAAAATGGATTAATGAGTTAAGTTTTGATTCAACAATAATTAACAAGCTCAAACATATTTTTACTGTTAAAGAGGCTTAAAAGAAGCATACTAAACCTTATTTCAAGTTTTGTCATTATGACAAAAAATTGTAGGTTATAGCTCCCTAATTGATATATTTTTATTGATTTTGACGTTATTGCGAAAACATGGTCAAACTGAT
>OVBE01007246.1:0-18713 GCA_900406425.1 Iberis pinnata
CTTATAATTCTTGTCCACCATCTTTCAATCTATCTAATTGAAAGATAGAATCACCTTATCCACCATTGATTGGATGAGGTTGTCCACCAATAAGACTAAATTCAGTTGTCTAACTAATATCTTTGGAACCAGGAAATCAGTCCTCACCAAGGTTGAAGGAGAAAAACCGCATTAACAACCGTCGAGTTCATCAAAACCACTGTCTAAAAGTGTTCAGGTTAGTGAAGATCATATTCACCAGTCCCAACGTAAATCATCCACCAGATCATCAGATCCTCCCAAAGATTTTATCCACGAAGCACGCCGCACAGCGTCCATTAAATCAATAGATCCCGTTCCCGCCTCTGTCCACCAGACTCGCGCAATTCGTCCACACACTCAGCCGATCCCGTCTATGATTCTGCTCAATTTAATATTTGTTTTACTCAATGGGTAATATCTTAATTGTTTATAGATGTTGATTAGGGAAAAATTGAAGATGATAATTATTTTGTTTATAATCAAGTTTACATTCTGATTAGTCATGTTTTTTGTAAGATGATGTCCACCATTTTTATATAATGTCCACGCTCAAGTATTAATGTCAACGATTTATGCAATTTTGTCGATGCTTTATGGGTTTGGTTAACATTTTCCATGTACAATACGCTCAATCAATAGATTTTTGGTCGAACCTGGAAGAAATCCGTAGTAGTGCTAGACTAATCAATTGATTGTGTCCATGGGATGGCAAAACGAGTACATTTTGGAAATGTATATGTGGTCCATTAGTAATAGAGTTTTCCATCAGATGACAAAGATAATACTACATAATGTGTCAACTAGTAATCTTTGTCCATGACATTGATAAGTTGTCCATCAGATGTCGAAATGTGTCTATTAGAGAGTTTCTTGTTATTTTTTTTTTGTAAATTTTGATTCATGAGGTGGTCTATTAGAAATTTATTCACCTTATCTCGACTTGGTGGTGCATCACTCTCAAATTCATTAAGCACAATGTGCCTTCATCGCTATCAAGATCATCAAACCGTCACTTGCATCTTGTCCACCACTCTCAGAAACAAGATGTCCACCGCATCTCACCCTAACTTGTCCATTGTAAGAAACAGACACATGTTGCGCATCGTGTCCAACACTGTGACTATCACAATAACATGTACATACTAGGGTACATGCCCAGAACACACAAGTAAATACACACTTGTTTAGAATTAACGCGCATTAATGACTAAACAACATCCAACAACATTTTCCCCTGTATTTTGCCCACAAAGACGTCTTATACCACCTATCTGCCTCGAGATTAATATAAGAATTCATTAACAGTAGCGTGCTGTCAACAACTTTAATATATTTTACTGATTCCAGTCAAGATATTGCTAGTTTATGAGATTAAAGTTAACGTGGCATATATTAAAAATAAACAAAAGTTAACGTGGCATATATCAGGCATTTTACAAATTGAAAATTTAACATGTTCTTGGAAGTTTCTATTTGTTTATCTTAGTTCACTTGGTTCCGTACTGACTAAGCTATTATTAAATTGAAAACCATAGTACGCCTTATTTTAGTTATAAGAGAATAAAAAAAACATAGTAAAATACTTTTTCATCAGATCAAGATTGTATCACTATGACTATTTTGACCTTTATTTGAAGGGATGCTTACATTAACCCAGTATTTTGAGTACAAAGTATAAAATACTTGAGCTTTTATAAAAACTACAGGTTTGGCATTTTAATTTATATTTATACCCAAAAATGTCAAAAATGATTAAACTAAAAATATTTAAAAATTACATTTTATTTCATAAAAACTAAAAAGACTTTTCGTGTTCTTTGTCATCAATTTTTCATCTTCGTCGTTGCCGATTTCTCATCTTCGTCGTTGCCAATTTTCCATCTTCGTCATTGTTTCATCTCGCCGTTGTCAGTGTTTTCTGGTTTTCCCCATTAGTTCATCTTTCTTCTTTCTTCCCGGTGTAGCGTCATCTTATTCTAGTCGTTCGTTCGTCTCCGTCTACGTCGTTTGTTTCTCCTTGATATGACTTCGTTTCCATATCAGGTTTCCCTTCGTCTCCGTCTTAGCCGTTCTTTCGTTTTCCTCACCGTTCTTTCGTTTTTGTCACCGTGAATTTATTTTGCTCCCTGTGACTTCGTTTTCATTTTCATGTTTCCTTTTTATCGTTTTCGTCTTTTTCGTTAGTTGTCTTTGCAGTTTTTATTTATTATTTCAGTTTTGTGTTTGCAGTTTTTATTTTATAGCCTATTTGTATTTTCTATTGCATATTTGTTATCTCATAATTGTTATTGCTATTATAGATTTATTTTTATATTGCATATTTTATTTTCTAATGCATAATTGTTTTTGTTGTTTTAATTTTTCTGTTGCAGTTTTAGTTTTTCAGTTGCAGTTTTTTATTTTGAATTGCAGATTTGTTTTGTTTTCCTATAATTGTTCATAACTACAGTTTTGAGTTTTTGCTGGAGATTTTACATAAGTATGGTTGGATATCCACCTAAGTTGTATCTTGGTATTGACGACATCCAACAGAGAAGCATCAACCACGGTTCATCCTAGTTGGCCTGACAATTGATCCTAGTTTTGAAATGTTGATTGAAGATCTAATGAATGATGCCTTGGTCCCAGACCAATGACCTGTTGAAATTAATATTTATCAGCTTGTGTTGGTCGTTCAGGGAGAAAAAAAGAGGAAGGTTAGAGACTGGAAGGTTATCGAGAGTAGAAAAAAGAGGACATAAGGTAAGAGAAGAAAGTCCTTCAAAGGTTAGTATTGACGACTCACTAACATAGTTGGTGCAGTCGGTGGCCACCTCAGCTGGAAGGATGGAAGCATCTATGAACTATCGTTTGACACGTTTGGAAGGCAAGATTGAAGCACTGCAAGTTGATATGCGGATCTTACAGGAGGGAAAAAGAAGGTTTGCTAAACCAGTAGATAAGGAAGTGGATATGCTAGTTAGTTATGCCCTTTTCAAATAGATCTGATTGTTTACTATAATTAATAGGAGATTAATTTTTGTAGCAGTCGTGGTTGGTGAAGGCGGATCAAGAAAAATATGAGGATAATTTTCTTGGCCTTAAGGTAGAAAAGAAGAGAAACACCACTGAGAAGATCCCCTTCTTCGAAAAAGGAAAAGAGAGATGAAATGGCTAAGGAGAAAAGTCTTGTGTGAGTACGAGGAAGAAAACATGGTGTTGAGAGGAGAAATCAAAGGTTAAGCAAGAAAATGTGTACGGAAAGAGGAAGAATCCAAAGAAAGTTGGAAAACCAAGCTCACCTTACTCTGATTTGGTTGAAGATGTTACTGAAAAAGGTGGCAAAAGAGGACCTAAAAATGGCATGTAATTATGAGTCTTAAGATGAGAGGAAGCTCAAAGCTGCTGGGAAATCACTGGATATGATTATGACAGTCTTCAATGTGTGGATCCGCTTACACCAGTATTGGAAAAGAGAGTCCCTACATTGGCACATAATCATGTTGCTCCTTACGTAAAAAACTCTACCGTGAAACGCATTATACCATGTGTTTTATCTTCATCATGACCGGTGTATCTCCATATGAGCTCAGTTTCGCCCACTACCGGTTCGAAATCTTCACATCCTTCGGTTGTGAAATCATAAATCTTCACATCTTGTCCCCTCACTTTCTTGGCTTTAGTGATCGTTGTTGTAATTCCCTTCCCTTGTAGCTTTTCCTAGTCGCATGATTACATCCTACAAAATGGGAAATTGACATAAGAGTTTACACCCATCTTTTACAATCAAATTAAGAAACAACCTTTGCAATATCCTTATAATTCAAAACTATTCATCTCAATACTCAAACATGTCATCATTGTAGAATTCCCAAGATTTAAGCAATGCACTTAATCATGTTCAAATGTGTATCACACAATTCTCATAACCCTCAAATCTAAATTTAAAGACTACAAAAGTTTGAGAATTAATCAAAGTGCAATGAACAGTTGCGGTTTGTCTCTTCCATTTATCATAAACACATTTCCAAGACTCTAAGTAATCCACAATCTAACAATTTCCCCAAGACTTTTTTCAAATTTATTCAAGAACCCTAATTCTACAATTTTGACAAAATCATGGAATTGAGGCTCAATCACTCCTGGAAACCACAGTGTACCTAAAACCTAATGATCTCATAAGTTTAAGAGACAATAATCAACCCTAAATTATGAGAAAATCTATTTTTAATGATATTCTTCAAAACAATCAAGTAACAATCATTAAATTGCTAAGCGATCGTCTCTGCACTCTTTTGTCCTTACTCGAGAATTTTTTTTCCCATCGGGTTATCCTATCACGAAGGTTTTAACGAGGCAAGATGGTTTGGTTACGTCCGACATTGGACTAGCGTGCTTGACGTGAATGTACGAGAAACTTCGACAGATAAGCAAAGAATTCATCTCGCGAACTGGCAAGATGAATCTCATACGCGCTTCGGACGAATAGTCTCTTGTTTTGAATCGTTTCGAGTTTCTGTTGGGGTTTTACGATAAAACTTGCAAAATTTGTTCCTTTCGTATAATGACTCCCTGCGACTCGTGAAAGAATCATGAATCGATGACGAGTAACTTAAATACTGATGTAATCTCACTTACGCGATCAAAATAACCTTTCCGCAAATGTTCCAATCGTATCATTGGGCAAAAATTCATTTTCTCGACAAGAACCATAAAAATCTCCTAAACCGTAAGACGGCCCAACAAGGCCTAAAACACAATAACGGCCCACTTACGGTTTTAGGCGGGAATCTGGCTCAAGCGCAATGAAAGTTGAAGCTTGTCCTGCAAGCGAAGAAGAAATGGAAGAAATCCAGAAAAAGAAGATTTCTGCGGAAGTATCAATCAAGAAAAGAAGATTTCCGCGAAAGAACAAAAGATGAAAAAGGAAGTTGGATCAATCATGAAGCCTATATAAGAGAGATGAAGAGAAGGGGCACACACACGTTCAATTCTCCACACCGAAATACTTAGGGCTTTAGACTATTTTCCGCATTTTTTAGCAAGTTGCGACTAGATTAGGTTTACTAGTCTTAGGTGTTCGTACTACAGAATTCGCCAACAACTCACGTAGCCGAGGCTTACCTGTTGTAACATGCTCATATGCAGGTTCAAAATAAGTGTTCTTTTCCCCTGTTTTTGTTCTTAGAATTACGCTCGTATTTCATTGTTATCGTATTCTGATCTTTTCGCATTTGACTCACAAAAATTCGGGATCACAGGAAAGTTAGAGTTCTTTCTAATTTTCTATAACTAATGGAAATTGACAGTGCAAATTTCGGTTCTCACAGGCATTAGACTAATAGATGCACCCAAATCCCATAGGCACTTGTTGAATGGAAAAGGCCAAGTGAACAAGGCAATGTGAATGATCCAGGGTCAGAGATTTTCTTTGGAATTGAAGTCTTTGTGATTATGGCACTACATTCTTCACTAAGTACCACTATTCCTTGGATTTATTTGCCTCTTTTGTGATAACATCCTTCAAAAACTTGTTATATGGACGCATGAGGGTAATGGCATCAAGGACTGGAACCTTGATCTCAATGTCCTTCATGTATTTCTCCATAATCTCTTTCTTGAACCTTGATGTGAATTGTAACCTTGGAATGTAAGGTGGTGGAACAAAAGTTGTAACTGTCTTTTGTTAAGCGGGTTCTTGTTCAGCATGGATTGGTTTTCTTCTAGTGACTATATAATCAACTTCATTTAAAATCAAATCCTCCCCAACTTGGTTTACACTTTCCTCAGTGTTTTTTGTAGAATTTTCGCGAGTTGGTAACTCCTTTCCACTTCTCATGGTAATGGAATCGATTTGGGCATAGTCTATGAGGCACTCATGTTTTCCAAGAACTTGACTTTAGAGTTCAATGTTTCAAACTTCATAATTAGATCATTTTATGAGAAATCCATGTGGGTTTTGAGGTCAGCAAACTTCTTTGAATTCTCCACTGCACCATTAGCTTTCCCTTAAAGAATTTTTTGTAACAATGCCTCAACATTAAAGTGTTGAGCTTGTGATTCTCGATAAGGTAAACCAAGAGGTGCTTGTTGCTCTTGGTCACGTCCAGTACGAGCGTAATCTCACGCGAGGGCATGAATGTCTTCAGAAAATGGTAGTAGATATATTGGTCCTCTACTTCCCAAATCCATACACCTTAGGATGCATAAACAAAGAGAATAGAGAAATTAGCAAAGTACGAAAAATGGGCTTAGTCCCAAACAAATTAAAAGTTCTAATGGTGAATGAAATCCTTGAATTGGCATCGGCGCCAAGTTTATAGTAGGATTTTTGGTGTTAAACTACTTCAATTTTCTAATGTACTATCATAGACGTTGTGGCGCAATAGATATCAATCCAAATCAGGGAGATCAAGCACTAAATCTTATGAGAATCTAATTCAGTCTAAGCCAAATAAGAAAATATGTTTCAAAACTATCATCATAATCAGACATTCAACAAAAGTAAACAAAAGTCAACCTAAAAGTCAAAGCACTAAAACGTCAACAGTATTGAGCAAAAATCGACTGAAAATCTAAGTGTAAATCAAGATAAAAGAGCTAAGATGTTAATACTCACATCCTAATGCTAATAATTGGTCTAGAACTCTCTTAATTAGACTAATCCACTCTCATGACACTAATCTCTCTTTAAAATCATGCAACTAAAAGAAATTTCTTAGATAACAAGAAAACTTAGAGGCATTAAGATTTAATCCATTATAAACCACTAAACTAACTAAAAATAATCTCTTAGTTGGTTCAGGAATTTTATCGTACACATTTCGGACACAATATATTCTAAGATCTAAACTTGAATGGCAAAGTCAAATTTGGCATTAAGCATACCTATTGAATGAGGATCTAAGCTATTCAGCTCCTAAACATCATGTTCAATGACCTAATCACCCTAATCTATCAAACACATTTACTTAGAAATGAACTACTCACTAACCACTAATAAAACACAAATTCTAATGATGAAAATGTGTAGAATCATGGTTAGAAACAGAAATAAAAGGAGATTTTCAATCAAAACAAAGATCAAACTTCCAATAAAACAAAGATTCAAAGGCTTACAAAAGTGTTCTTGAAGAGAAAAGAAAGATTAGAACATAAAGCTTAGTCTCCAAAATTATATCTAAAATCCTTTTATAGTATCTTTGAAAATGCAATTGGTTCAACCCAAAACAGTTGGATTAACCAATGTGAAAAAATTAGTCTAAAAAAGAAGTCAACATTTTGACTAAAATTTCCTAGGAATGGTTTGGCTAAACATATCTGCCAAACCGATCAAGGCTCCTGTTTTTCCAAATCTTGAAGATCGGTATTATTAAACCGATCCATATAACTGATCCAACTTCTTGATTTCAACAAGTCTTCGCACTGGTTTACTCCAACCGATCCAGCTAACCGATCTACTTCGATTTTTCCTTAAATATTTTGAGTCCCTTGATCCATGCTTTTGGTTCCTCCACTCCTAACACCTAATGATATAGAATGCAATGCAAATGTATGTTATACGAACCTATATGCATATGTTGGAAAAAAAGTTCCTCCACTTCTAACATCACTTAATCAGTTTCTTAATTGGAAAAAAGGTTCAAATGTTGGATGGCTGCATAGCGTCTAAGCTAATAAGAGTTTTCAGATCTCAAAGAGGACGCATACAAGAATAATTTCCTATGTTTTGGATCTTTTGAAATTGGTACAAAAACAAAATTTGGAGTTAAACTTTGATTGGTTTCTAATAAGGATCAATAAGTCTATTTAAAATTTTTTTAAATGTTCGATTGATTTTAATGTTCTATTTTATATAAAAGTGTATACATATAAAAATAGTTCGAAATATTTTATTAAAATAAAACATCTAAAGTATCCACAAAAGTTAATTTTCAATTGTAGAAAGATAAGTTTGGGTATGGTTTGGTTAAAATTGGGTATGGATTAAAATTGGGTTTGGTTTAGCTTTTAATTAAAACAAAAACGTGATTTTTAATTGCAATTTAGGCTTATTAATCGTCTGGGGGTTCACTGATGAATTCGAGTAGTTATGGGGAAAGGTCGGGTAAAGAGATGTATAAATTCAGGTATCGGACTCCAGAACTTCAAAGTTGGAGGAAAAATAGTTTGAGGGGCGTAGTAAAATCAACCCTATATATTTCAGTATTAACTTCTTAACATCTTGAACAGAGCAGAAACAGTAATACAACCCAAAAGTGTGTAACATCTTGAACAATGTTCAATTCTATAAGCTAAATTATTGGTTATTACCAACAATACCTTTTGTATAATATATTCCCTACTTTTCGGTTTACAGTTTCTATAACATTATTCGTTATAGGTTTGTGGAGAGTTCCATGAAGTAAAGCTTAATAGTCTCGTAAGTCATGAAGCAAATGCCAACACTAGGTACTACTTTTATAGTACTATGGAAAAATTCATATATATGAACCTCCCACTCCTTCTCTCCATACTTTCCAACACCCCCAACAAACCTGTCTTGACCCAAACCAGATCCAGTCGAACATAGTTGCATTTTTGTTTTGCATTATAGAATGAAATAGAAACCATATATCTCAAATAATCAATGCAACTCTATGCGGTTTCAACCAAGTTTTTCAAATTTTGCATTTTTGGTCTTCGGAAATATATCTTTTGTACCTAACTAACCTAATTCGACCTTATAACTATTAAAATCTACTTTTACAGGCGCTTTATTCTAAGCTTTATTTTCTTAATCAAAATTTTGAGTTGTTTCTCTGGAAAGACGAAACTGGACTTTGTTCTTCATTCATTTATTAGTGTTATTTTTAATGATGTCTAATAATTTATTTGTTGGATTTTTAGTGCTTTTCATATATATTTCAAAGTTTGAATTATTTATATGTTTACCTAGGGTTCTATAACTTGGTTTCTTCATCTAGATTTTTTGTTATGCTCAAACTTTATTAGTTACCATGTTATTTATCTTAGGTTATTTAAATGAAAGATATTTGATTTAAAAGCCTGAAAAAAAACCCTATATGAGTTGATGATATTAACTAATACCGTTGAAGAAGCTAATCTTGCTTAGATTTTATTGTATTATAACTATTAATACTAAATTAATTGTTGGGTTTATCAAAAGATAGGAACCCTCCAAAAATAGGTGTATGCCACGTAGTGAGGAGAGCACACGGTATTCTTTAGTAAAAGGCGAAAGAATAGTTCGCTTTGAAGACATTGGTGCAGCTAGCTTGGAATCTGAGCCACGGTTAATACAAGTTCAGACTTGGGGACATCACTAGTTTTGGCCCTTTGTCAAAACTTGAAACAAACGACAATACAACACAAAACTCTGAAGATCTGTTACGAAAGTGTAAGAAACTTATCTAACTTAGGCAGCGCTAACTAGGATTTTACAGTGTTTTTTCGTATAAGTTAATTACCAAACAACACATCTGCTTCCGCATATGAAGGTTGGATGATCGTTTAATGTATGCTTTGCATGTCATTTCATTGGTCTAGCTATACACTCCGGTTTATTTAATCTCTTTGATATTTCAGTTAATGGTAGATATCACAACCGCTTACGTGGGACGAGAGCTCTTCCACTAGTTTGTTGATATTGAGGCTTCTTACATAAACGATATCTTGTGCGATATTCGTTTCGTATCTTATAAATCATCCAGTTTTCGATGCACACATCAATCAGCTTATACAGTGTACCAAGACTACCAAAAAGTTTTTAAATTTCGTAATCCATTCTCGTCAAAATATTTTCAATTTTTAATACCCTCCTCAGGTAATCGGTAGTCCGTCTTTATCGTCATCACTCTTCTAGCAGATGAAAAAGGTGACTGGTCATCCGTACATATGTTATATAATGGATGTTAATCTCACATAATATATTAAAAACCGTTGTGCTTCTAAATTTGGTTCTTCTTCCTATTTTACACTTGTAAATTTCACATTATTACGATATGCGTTATTCATTATCTGAATGTACCAAAAGTAATGATAATATTGTTAGGAAATAAACACGAATTTCCGACGAGCGAGATTAGAGGAAAGAAATAACGCACACACAAATTCGTTAACGGAGTTCGGCCAAACTTGCCTACATCTCCGGATCTGCTACCGATCGTTTTATTACAGTGAAAATATTACAACACTCAACTCACACAGTCTAACCCGATTACATTACAAATACTCTTGATTTTTCCCGTTGGATACCTCTCAAGTGTTTCCTTTTCTCTCACAAGTTTTCTTGTGATGGGATTATTTCTTCTCCTCTCAAATGGTCTCTATTTATAGAGATTGTAACCATGTGTGAACCCAAACAAACGGCAGCCACCGTCCGTTGATGTGGCATGATGATTCTACTTGGCCTACGTAACTCCATCACTGAAGTGTGTGGGATGGCTCCCAAATCATCATTCTCATCTCTCGCATTGCTTTCCTCTAAAGCATGCTCTTCTGTTATTGTGAAATCCTTCTGCAACTCCGGTGTTAGGATATCTCTAAAATCAACAACAACCGGCTCATTCAACTTTGAGCTCTCCTCTTCTAGCATGTCCTTATACAACACATCTTTATTGAAGACACTGTTCTTGCTACGAATGATCTTTCTACTTTGATCATCCTAAAACTGATACTCAAACCATGTATCGCCATAACCAATAATGTAGCACTTATTTGATTTTGGATCATGCTTACTTCTCGCGGTATCAAAGATGCAACTTTTACCTATGTGATGATTCACCGCCTTTAAATCACGTAGCACATCATTTGCTACCATGAGCTTCTTTCCTTTCTCGCTCATATGCCCAAATCTACAATGCCCCAACCTTGTTTGTTTGGCGTTTTTCACAACACCAAGTATGTCTTGGTAACACGTCGTCATATAGAGAGTCCATCTTTTATGACCTTCAGCAACCACCTTAGATCCTTTCTTTACTCTCCAAGATCCTCCGCCAAATTTTACATTGTGGCTCATATCATCAAGTTGTTCTACCGAGATAAGATTTTGCATTAACTTAGGTACATGTCTAACCTTTGTTAACTTCCACAGCCGTCCATCTTGCATCCTAAGGTTGACGTCTCCAATAACAATGATATCTAGTGGTACGCCATCAGCTAGATATACCTTCCCATAGTTTCCCGCAACATAATTTTCCATAATGTTGTGGTTTGAAATGGGGTGGAATGATGCTCCCGAATCCATAACCTAAGAATCGATTGGACTGTTAATAAAAGTGACAAACCTTTTGTCAAAGCTTATATTCACATCATAAGCTTTCCCTTCTTTTGGAGATTTAACATACACCATCAATGCATCAGCTATTGACTCTGAAACCGCATTGGCTCTACCTTTTTCTTCTTTTCTTAGTGGCGCCCAACAATTCTTCTTAACGTGGCCCGTCTTTCCACAGTTCCAACATGCAGTGAACTTGAAATAACCATTAACATTTCTTGATCCAGTTTTGTTCTGGTTAACTTATTATTGGTTTCTCCCTCAGTTTTCTACGTTCAAAGCAGAGCTCATTAATGTTTCACCAGAATTTATCCTTCGAACCTCCTCGCCAAGGATACGATCTCGAACATCGTTGAATTTAAGTTTATGAGTACCAATAGAGTTACTAACCGTAGCCCTCATGGTCTCCCAACTATTTGGCAAAGATGCCAATAAGATCAACGCTCGTACCTCATCATCGAATTCAATTTCAACAGAAGACAATTAGTTGACAAACGTGTAGAATTCGTTCACGTGCGCTGCAACCGAACCACCTTCTTCCATCCTTAAGTGGAAGAGCTTCTTCATGAGAAACACCTTATTATTGGCCATAGGTTTCTAACATATCCGAGAGGACTTTCATCAAACCTTCCTTGGTCTTTTCTTTCGCAACATTGTGTGCGACGTTCTTAGATAGTGTTAGCCTAATAACACCCAGAATTTTCCTATCAAGAAGATCTCATACTTCTTGCTCCATCATCTCGGGCTTCTTTCTTTGTGGCTGATGTAGCTTTTTCCCATACGAATAATCTTCGATTTGCATTTTCGAACATGCGTAATCCGTACCGTCAAACTTTCTGATATTGTGTACCGAACCATCTTCACCTCCCATCTTTTTCAAATATTTTTGCGAAACCGTATTAAAACGCCTCCGTCGACAAAGTAATGTTGCCCAAAAGTTTACTATCACTTGAATAATAAATTCGCCAAAAAAATATCAACAACTACCCACTTTATGGATAGAATGAACTTATTCAAAAATATTTGGGGTAATTTTCTATTTTCATAAATTCAAGGACCAAATTGCTAATATCAAAACTTGATGACAAAATTAAATTTTCAAAAGAAAATAAAATAATCTAACGCATCACGTGATCTTCTTCTTCCTCCCCTTGATCGTCTTTTTCACAGAGATACGGTCATCGTTTTCTTCGCCCAAATAAACCAAATTAATCCTTTCCACGATATGAGCTCGACCGTGTAATCGAAACGCAGTTCCGCTAAACTTTATAAAACCCAAAATTTTGAGCGCTCGCTCAAACTCTCTAACCAAAAGCTCTGATACCAGTTAGAAAATAAACACAAATTTCCGACGAGCGAGATTAGAAAGAGGAAAGAAATAATGCACACACAAATTTGTTAACGGAATTCGGCCAAACTTGCCTATGTCTCCGGATCCGCTACCGATTGTTTTATTACAAAATATTACAATACTCAACTCACACAACCCAACCCGATTACATGAAAAATAATCTTAATTTTTCCCATTGGATACCTCTCAAGTGTTTCCTTTTCTCTCACAAGTTTTCTTGTGTTGGTATGATTTCTTCTCCTCTATTTATAGAGAATGTAATCGTGTGTGAACCTGAAAAAATTGTGGCCACCGTCCGTTGATTTGTCAAGCCCAACTATACCAATTACGGCCACCGTCCAACACATTTTAAACATGTGTTTTATCATTCTTTGACTAACAAGTATTGCATACAAGAGATAGTAATGTATGGTAGATGTGGTGTGAATTGTTTCTTATGCAGGTACAATTGTGTATTGATATTCTTAATTATAAACACGCTAATAATATAATACGAAGTCAGGTATATGAGTGTTATGCCCTCAAATCCGGTTAGTGATGTTGCAAGAGAATGCACACATAACTGGTCAAGTGGCATAAGCTACTTAGACGCTGAGATTTGGTTAGTGGGATGTAATGTGCTTACATTCCATAACTGATAGAGGCAGTTTATGTATGATCTCCAGTTGCTCGAGACAGTTAGCTACCGTCCGAGTCCTACATGACGATGTAGTGATTGGCACTTTGGAGGAGACGGTTGGGGTTTGATAGGGTTATACCTGCTCTGCATGTATGGTAGAGATATGGCTGGGTACATCACCTTGGCTGTAGATCAGAATCAACATATTTCCTAATTATAAGTGATACCTTAAAATATTGTATATGAATCAAGGCAACCATGGTGATGGAGGAACGGCTTCACAATGAAAGTAGAAGGGCAATGGAATTGGGTTGGACATGGTTGATAGCCATTGTTACTTGTTAGAACATGGTGGTGGTTGAAGGGACGTGTTCTAAAGGTAAGAGATGAATAAATGAGTGTGTGTGTGAGTGTGTGGTCGGTCATCGTAATCCTTTTAGGCATGACAATGCAATCTATTGAATCTTAGAAGAGTCTGTGTGACTCAGGTCATAGACGAGGTGGATGACCAATTGAGGGTGTTGAGTGATGTGGGTGGTGGTGAGGAGAGTGATGTGAGAAAAGTGCTGGTGTGAAAATTGATGTGAAGATAGTGGTTGTGGTATCGTGTTTATTTTATGTTTTGCATGCATTGCATATTCTTGTTGTGTGTTTATCATTATTTTGGGTTTGGGTTGGGACTTATTATTTATGTTATGGCAACCTCGACTCACTGAGAAAATTGGTTGCTCACTACATCTTCTGTTTTGCAGGTAACCAGTAGAGAGAAACCACATAAGGAAAATGAGCTTAGGTTGCTGGTATAGTTTTCCTAATTTTTGTAAAATAAGTACGTTTTTTATTAGAATTGTGTTGAGCATTGGGCTCCCAGCTGGAATAATGTATTCTCTTAGTACTTTTGAAAGTTAACAAAAAATTATTTTCCGAATATATGGGTCTCGACTAACCGCATTATCTTGGAACGGGTTGAAAAGCCACGGGCCAAGTTTGTGCAGAACGATGTTCGTGGCTGGACAGCCAAGGTGAACGGACTCCTCCCAGGGGTGTTACACCCATGCTTCCCCAAAACATCCAGTCCCCTTCTGCTCAAAACCCGAAATCTCATTTCGAAGTCGTGCGGTTCTTGATGTTGAGAAGAAGTTGAGTAGAAATGCTTTCTTACAAGTGTCCCAAGTATCAACCGAATTATTGGGAACAATCAAAGCTTGAAAGCATCTTTAATCACACCGTTTATCTTGATAGTGCTGCACAACATATCAAAATTGGCCAAATGATCCAAAGGATCCTCCATTGGCAAGCCATGAAACTTTTTTGATTGAACCATGTTGATGAGACTGGATTTGATTTCGAAGTTGTTAGTTCGCAATTGGAAGTGGTCGAATGTCGGTGCGTTGTGCATGAGCGTTTGGGGCATCAATGGCACCAATGGTTCGAGCATGTGGTGGTGGGTTATTGTTATTGTGTTTCATCTCCAAGTCCAATCGTCGAAGATGAGCAAGACGCTTTTGTTATCATTTTTCCCGAGTATGTTGTCTTTCAAGTGCGCGAATATCCTCACTTAGTGGAATGAGATTGGTTGGTCCTCTACTTCTCAGGTACATACATCTGAAGATGCAAAAAATAAAAAGAGTATAGAAGTTAGCAAAGTAACAAAAATTGGGCGTAGTCCCAAACAAATTCAAAGTACTAATGGTTAAAATTAATTCTGAAACGGCAACGGTGCCAATTTGATAGACATGAATTTCCCAGTCCTATATCTAGCAAATATAAGTCTACTCACGTTATTATAACAATTATGGATCAATCCAATTCAGAAAATATCAACACACTAATCCTATTAGAATCATATTTAGTCTAAGCCATTAGGATTGATTGATTTTAGAACTCTTAATCATGCAAAACTCCAAAAGACAACAAAAGTCAACAATTCGAAAGTCAACAAGATTAAACAAAGTCAAAAAAGATTAAACTTGAAATTAACAATAGAAGGCTAAGAAAATGGGCAAAGGTTTTTGATTCGGGTGATTGGTCGACTTCCTGTGATGTCCTATACTATCATTCAATGCTAATCTTTCGCCTAGAATTCCCCCTCATTAGACTAATCCACACTCATGGCACTAGTCATTTTCCTAATCATGTAATTAAAACAATCTCTTGGTAATCACACATTATGAAACATTAAATTCTAATCCATCTTAAACCACTAAACGAACTAATACAATCTATTGGCTAGGTCTCAGTTAGCAAACAATAGTTGGTTGGGGAACATCGAACACCTATCGGAAAAAACTTTTCCTATGTTCTAAACTTGAGTGATCAAATCAATTCTAACCTTAAGAACACCTATTGAGTTAAGATCTAAACTATTTAAGTCTTAAACATCACATTCCATCTCCTAATCACCCTAATCTATCTAACCCATTTGCTCAAAAATGAATACTCACTAATCACTGAGAAAACACAAAATCTAAGGTTAGAGATGTGTTGAATCATGATAAGAAGTAGATTACAAATTGTTCTTAGAGAATAATAAAGCTTTGGTTATGAAATTAGGTTTTTCAACCTTAAATAGTATTCATTAATGTGTCTTGGGTTAGCCCAAAACAAATGGGTTAAGCCACAAATATAAATGGGTTAGAGCTTGGTTTACACACAATTGTTGAAAGGGGATTCCAATGCATCAATTGAAGGTTTACACACAATTGTTGGGTTATCACTCAAAGGGAATGACTGACTTAGAAAAATAAAAACGAGACAAAGGGAAATGGGGGATACAATCTCTCAACTTTCATTTCTAATCATTCACCAATTCCTAAATCTTATTCTACCCATCTTCCAAGAATTCTAACAATCTGTTTCAATTTCAAAAACTTCCCAAACAACCATTTCTTTCTCATCCTTTTCACTTTAGGCTTTTACTTTTCTCCACTAGATTATTCATTCTTTGCCATTATACTCATTTCAATATACATTAGCTCTTTTAGTATATTTTGTAAACTGAAGCTATTCTTTTTATTCTTGAATTTTTCTCTAGTCTTTCCTTTTTACGTAACTTAGAGCTTTTCTTTATTAAAACTTAGGGATTCTTTACTCTTCACTTTCAACACTAGTGGAGAGTAGTCATTCTTTCACAAACTCATCATTTCCTTTTTTCTTATTCACCAAACATCTTCCTATTAAGTTTAAGCTACTAAATCACTTCTACCCTTATCCCTTTAGTTGATAAATCAAAATATCATAACCATACCTTAGATAATTAAAAAAAAAAAATTTCTATAATTTATCGATAATACAACTTCAACAATGATAAACTCAAGCCTAAAAAATCCCTAACTTTTATGAGTTTTGTTATTGGTCAATTTGACACTGAGAAATTTGATATTGGGCAAAAAAACAATTAACTTTAAACATTGCTCCGATATTATTTATCACAACAATTTATCCAATCAGTAACAGTAACTTTCTATGTCAAAAAGAAGATATTGCTAGTTTACTAGAGAAAACTTAACGTGGCATGTATACGGCATTTTACGAATTAAAAATTCAACACGTTCTAGGCGAGTTTCTGTTAATTTACTTCATTTCACTCGATTCCATAACGATTTCTCTTATTATATCAAATATAATCTTAAGATATCGAGAAAATTATTGCATATATCATATTTATTTTATTAAGCAAATCTACCATATTCATGCTAATAGCAATACATATTTTTTTTTCTTTTGACACATGCTGAAAGTTAAGTAATCAATTTTGAAATTTGGAATTTTGGAGTACATAGGAGGAGCTTCTCCTTGGTTATGTCGTTCACCGTTACAGTATTTGATTCATGGGATTCTGTTGCCGTTGAAATAAAAGAAAATTTCTCTTAGATCTCTTCTATTCCTTGGTTTAAATTGTTGAGAAAGCTTCGTGTCGATGAGCTCCGTTGCGAAGTTGAATGTTACGATATATTGATCTCGTAATCTACAAGAGCCATGTTTTTTTTTTATTCTTGATTTGCATTAGCTTGGTTTTTAATTGAAACTTTCTTATCTAGGTCGTTGTAGTCGAAGGTGAAAAGATAGGAAGATGAGAGAGTCTGTTGTTCAAGATGATGGATAATATGTTTTTTTCCACAGTGAACAACCTAGATTATATATCGGTGCACAAAGTGATTATAGTAATATGTTTTTGGTATGTAATGAAAGATAATGTATGTCTTCATTTTTTGGTATGTTATGTTAAGAGAAGTTGTAAGTATGTTAGATAGTGATTAGTATGTTGGTGCACAACCGAAATGACGATTTGAAGATGAGACACACGTAATGGACATAAAAATCAAGATACATATCAATCTTCAGCGTGTCCTTCACCAAGAAACAATGAATTAAATATGATGTGGACAAAATATGAAGTAGACCGAATATATCAGCTTCTCTACCCACTTGATTGTCTCTGAGAATAATTAAATTATTTATGTCCACCTTATAATTCTTTTCCACCATCTTTGAATCTATCTAACTGAAAGATAGAATCAGTATATCCACCATTGATTAGATGAGGTTGTCCACCAATACGACTAAATTTTTTTGTCTATTTAATGTTAAATCCAGTTGTTCACTCTCTCTTACACAACTCGATGTTATGAGAGACACTCCTTCAAGGTTCTCCACATTTTGTTCTTCATCCATTAATCCATCATTGTGAGAAACGCTCCTTCACCTTGTCCAACCACATTATCTTGAAGGTTCTCCACATGTTTTCCATGACTATTATTCACATCTTGCAAATCGATTTCGGCCACATTTTTATCTGATTCTTTCTAATGTCTTCGGAACCAGGACATCGGTCCTCACCAAGGTTGAAGGAGAAAAACCGCAATAAAAACCGTCGAGTTCATCAAAACCGCCGTCTAAAAGTGTTCAGGTTAGTGAAGATCATATTCACCAAACCCAACGTAAATCATCCACCAGATCATCATATCCTCCCAATGATTCTATCCACAAAGCACGCCGCAAAGCGTCCACTATATCAATAGATCCCGTTCCCGGCTATGTCCACCAGACTCACGCAAATCATCCATAAACTCAGCAGATACCGTCTATGATTCTGCTCAATTTCATTTTTTTATACTCAATGGGTAATATCTTAATTGTTTATAGATGTTAATTAGGGAAAATTGAAGATGATAATTATTCTGTTTATCATCAAGTTTACATTATGATTAGTCATGTCTTTTGTAAAATGATGTACACCATTTTTATATAATGTCCACGCTCAAGTTTTATTGTCAACGATTTTTGTAAATTTGTCCATGCTTTATGGGATTGGCTAACATTTTCCATGTAAAATACGCTCAATATCAATAGATTTTTGGTCGAATCTGGAAGTAATCCATAGTAGTGAAAGTAATCAATTAATTGTGTCCATCGGATGGCAAAACGAGTACATTTCGGAAATGTATATGTGGTCCATTAGTAAT